>SJYV01030629.1:0-19920 GCA_006410875.1 Neotragus pygmaeus
TTTTTTTTGGTCACACCATGTGGCTTGCAGAATCTTAGTTCCCTGACCAGGGAAAGAACCTGGGCTCTCGCAGTGGAAGCACAGAGCCCTCACGATGGCACAGCCGGGGAATTCCCTGACTTTGTGCTCTAAAGGCAACATGCAGTACGGTCCTCTTTATTGTGGGATGGGTTTGGGCCTTGAAACGTTTCCTCACTCAGAACAATGTTGCTTTTAGCAAGCCATACATGTGCATGGCTCTGGATTTAGGAAACTGTCGTGAACCCTGGGTTTGTCATGAACCCTGGCTTTCACCTTTCCCTAGCAGCCATCTGCTTCCATTTGTAAAATAAATGTTATTGTTGTTGTTCAGTTGCTCAGCTGTATCCGACCCTTGCAACTCTGTGGACTGCAGCACGCCAGGCTTCCCTGTCCTTCACTATCTCTCAGAGCTTGCTCAAATTCAAGTCCACTGAGTCAGTGATGCCATCCAACCATCTCAACCTCTGTTGCCCCCTTCTTCTCCTGCCTTGAATCTTTCCCAACATCAGGGTCTTTTCCAATAACTCCACTCTTCACATCAGATGGCCAAAGTACTGGAGTTTCAGCTTCAGCACAGTCCTTCCAATGAACACCCAGGACTGATTTCCTTTAGGATGGACTGGTTTGATCTCCTTGCAGCCAAGGTACTCCCAAGAGTCTTCTCCAAAACCACAGTTCAAAAGCATCAATTCTTCAGCACTCCGATGAAAGTGAAAGAGGAGAGTGAAAAAGTTAGCTTAAAGCTCAACATTCAGAAAACTAAGATCATGGCATCCGGTCCCATTACTTCATGGCAAATAGATGGGGAAACAGTGGAAATAGTGGCTGACTTTTTTTTTTCTGGGCTCCAAAATCACTGCAGATGGTGACTGCAGCCATGAAATTAGAAGACGCTTAGTCCTTGGTAGAAAAGTTATGACCAACCTAGATAGTATATTCAAAAGCAGAGACATTACTTTGCCGACTAAGGTCCGTCTAGTCAAGACTATGGTTTTTCCAGTGGTCATTTATGGATGTGAGAGTTGGACTATATAGAAAGCTGAGCGCTGAAGAATTGATGCTTTTGAACTGTGGTGTTGGAGAAGACTCTTGAGAGTCCCTCGACCTGCAAGGAGATCCAACCAGTCCATCCTAAAAATCAGTCCTGGGTGTTTATTGGAAGGACTGATGTTGACGCTGAAACTCCAATACTTTGGCCACCTGATGCGAAGAGCTGACTCATTGGAAAAGACCCTGATGCTGGGAAAGATTGAGGGCAGGAGGAGAAGGGGACGACAGAGGATAAGATGGTTGGATGGCATCACCAACTCAAGGGACATGGGTTTGGGTAGACTCTGGGACTTGGTGATGGACAGGGAGGCCTGGCATGCTGCAGTTCATGGGGTCGCAAAGAGTCGGACATGACTGAGCGACTGAATAGCTTTCTTTACGGTCCAACTCTCACATCCATATGTGACTATTGGTAAAACCACATCTTTGATTATATGGACCTTTGTCAGTGAAGTGATGTTTCCGCTTTTTAATACACTAAGTTTGTCATAGCTTTTCTTCCAAGGAGCAAGTGTCTTTTAATTTCATGGCTGCAGTCACCATCCACAGTGATTACGGAGCCAAAGAAAATAATCTGTCACTGTTTCCATTGTTTCCCCATCTATTTGCCATGAAGTGATGGGACCAGATGCCATGATCTTAGTTTTTTTCAATGTCCTGCCATTTAAAGAAAGTCAGTTTTCACGTGGCCACTTCTATTCTCCCTCCCTCACAGGACTGTGAACGCCTCCAGGGCAGGCTCGTCTCACATGACCTCTATTTTTCTCCACCTGCTAACCTCTGCGAAACACCACATTTCTCACATTTCTCTCGGGGACTAAGGCACCACCTAACATCATGGAAGGGAGCCCTCCTGCTCTCCACAAAACCTTTATCACATCCGGTCACTTCTATTTCCGGTTCAACCTTGAGGTTCACCTCCATAGCAGGCAGCCACGCCCAGCCCCACTACCTATATATTTATGGGCATTCTGAACATGTTCATTCTGGGGTTTCAGACTCCTGACCCATAAAAGGGAAATTAAGATGCCCACCCCATATAGTTTTGGGGGGAGTATAAAGGGAGATACACCTGGTGTGTGCCACTCAGTAACAGTTCCTCTTCCCTCCCACCCTTCCATCCCCAATTAAGTCAACCCAGTACATCCTTCCTGTATCCTACTCCTGGCCAAGACAATCTGTGGTACCATTTTGGGGAAGTATGCAGGCTGGCATACTTCCTGAATGCTGATTCCATATGACCTCTGCCCCATTCCCGTCCCCAGGAGCTATTAAAGGATGAACAGCAGACAATGCAAAGTCCAAATGAAAATGCAGATTTGCTGAGCACATAATTTCATGACCAGAGTAGAGGACAGAGTTGAAAATGCCACCACAGAAGTCAATTAGTTACAAGAAAACAAGGCAGAGAGGCGGGATTTCCAATTTGCCCTTAAAATGCCAAGGATCACATTTCCCCCAAACACAGCACAGTAGCTTCTGTTCCTGGGAACATTCCTTTACATTACAAGACATCTCAGGTGGCTCAGCATGTTTAACTTGGGGCTTCCTGCCTGATGGCCTGCACGGGCAGGGTCAGAGGTCAGTCTGGAATGTGGGCAGCAGCTGGTCACAGAGCAAAAGAGGAAGGACAAAGAGGAAGAAACATGTGGAAACCCACTTTCTTGAGCTGCTGAGGTGCCCCCAGGGGCCTGAGAACCGTCTGCCCCTTGGCAGGAACCCCCTCCACTGGTCAATACCCGGTCATGTTCAAGGAAGTTCACTTCCTTGAACTTCCTGCATGATTCTGCCAGGTCATGGCAGAATAAAGGGTTCCCACAAAGCTGGCAGTATCAGAGGGTGCCAACGACGGGAACCACTCTGGCCTTTCTCGAGGACTGATGTGGCCACCTGCCTCTGGTCTGGTCTCCCAAGGAGTCTACTTCCTCATTATTATAAGCAGTCCTTCTATGAACACTAGGGTGCCAGAATCTTTCTGAATTACAGTTTTCTCTCAGGGATATACCCAGGGATTCTGGATCATGTGCTAGCTCTTAGTTTTTTTACGGAATCTCCATAGTTTTTTCCACAGTGGTTGTACCAATTGACATTCCCTCCAACAGTGTAGAAGGGTTCCCTTTTCTCTACACCCTCTCCATCACTCGTTATCTTAGACTTCTCAGTGATGGCCATACTGACCAGTGTGAAGTGATACTTCACTGTAGTTTTGATCTGCATCTCTCTAACAATTAGTGATGCTGAGCATCCTTTCACATGCCCATTTGCCATCCCTGGGCTTCCCTGGTGGCTCAGATGGTAAAGAATCTGCCTGCAGTGCAGAAGACCCAGGTTTGATCCCTGGGTCAGGAAGATTCCCTGGAGAAGGAAATGGCTACCCACTCCAGTATTCTGGCCTGGAAAATCCCATGGACAGAGGAGCCTGGTCTGCTGCAGTCCAAGGGGTCACAAAGAGTCAGATACGACTGNGGTTTGATCCCTGGGTCAGGAAGATTCCCTGGAGAAGGAAATGGCTACCCACTCCAGTATTCTGGCCTGGAAAATCCCATGGACAGAGGAGCCTGGTCTGCTGCAGTCCAAGGGGTCACAAAGAGTCAGATACGACTGAGCAACTAACACTTGGCCATCCCTATGACTTCCTTTGGCAAAATGTCTGTTTAGGTCTTCTGCCCACTTTTTGACTTGTTTGTTTTTCTGTTACTGAGTTATATAAGCTATCTGTATGTTTTGGAAAGTAAGCCCTTGTCAACTGCATCATTTGCAAATATTGTCTCCCATTCCATAGGTTGTCTTTTCATTGTGGTTTCTTTTGCTGTGCAAAAGCTTATGAGTTTGATTAGATCCCATTCGTTCATTTTTGCTTTTATTTCAATTGCCTTGGGAGACTAAGAAAACATCAGTACGATTTATGTCAGAGAATATTTGGGCTATAGTCTCTTCTAGGAGTTTTCTGGTGTCTTGTCTTTATGCCATTTTGAGTTTATTTTCATGTGCAGTGAGAGACCATGGTCTAACTTCATTGTTTTAATACTCAAAGCAGTCTACAAATTGATTGCAATCCATATCAAATGACTGGAGACATATTTCATAGAAAAATAATCCTAAAATTTATATGGAACCACAAGAGACACAGAATTGCCAAATCAATCCTGAGCGAGAAGAACAAAGCTGGAGGCATCATAACTCAGGCTTCAGATAATATTACAAAGGAATACTAATCAAAACAGCTTGGTACTATTTCTTCTAATCAAAGAGCATGGGCTGTCTTTCCATTTCTTTAAACAATATTTAATTTCCTTTATCAGAGTTTTATAGTTCTCAGCATATAAGTAATTCATTTCCTCGATCAGCTTTATTTCTAAGTATTTTTTATGCAATTTTAAACAGGATTTTTTGTTAACTTTCCCTTTCTGATATTTCACTGTTAGTGTAAAGTAAGTGCAACAGATTTACGCATGTTAATCTTGTATCCCGCTACACTGCTGAATTCATTTATCGGTTCTTGTAGTTTTTGTGTGGCATCTTTGTGTGTTGTTCAGCGGCTAAGTTGCATCTAGCTCTACATGACCTCAAGGACCACAGCACACCAGGTTTCCCTGTTCTTCACTATTTCCTGGAGTTTGCCCAAACTCATGTCCATTGAGTTGGTGATGCCATCCAATCATATCATCCTTTGTTGCCCCTTCTCCTGCTCTTGATCTTTTCCAGCATCAGGGTCTTTTCCAATGAATCACCTCTTCCCATCAGGTGGCCAAAGTACGGAACTTCAGCATCAGACCTTCCAATGAATACTGAGGATTGATTTTCTTTAAGATTGACTGCTTTGATCTTCTTGCAGTCCAAGGGACTCTCAAGAGTCTTCTTCTCCACCACAATCTGAAAGCATCAATTCTTCAGCACTCAGCCTTCTTTACGGTTCAGTGCTCACACCCATACACGACTACTGGAAAAACCATAGCTTTGACTATATATGTACCTTTGGAGAAGGAAATGGCAACCCACTCCAGTATTCTTGCCTCAAGAATCCCATGGAAGGAGGAGCCACGGGGTCGCAAAGAGTCGGACACGACTGAAGCGACTTCACTTTCACTTTTGTTGGCAAAGAGATGTCTCTGCTTTTTAATCTGCTATCTAGGATTGTCATTAAAAAAAAAAAGCCAGAGACATGTTGCCAACCAAGGTCTGTTGTGATTCTGGAGCCCGAGAAAATAGACTTTCACTGCTTCCACGTTTTCTATTTGCCATGAAGTGATGGCACCAGATGCCATGATCTGAGTTCAAAAATACTGGAATGAGTTGCCATTCCCTCCTCCAATGGACCATGTTTTGTCAGAACTCTTCACTGTGACCTGTCCATTCTGGGTGGCCCTGCATGGCATGGCTCATAGCGTCATTGAGTTACACAACCCCTTTGCCACGACAAGGCTGTGATCCATGAAGAAGTGGCATCTTTCAGGTTTTCCTATATATAGTATCATGTCACTTGCAAATAAAGACAATTTTACCTCTTCCTTCCAGTTTGGATACCTTTTCTTTTTCTTGTCTGATTGCTGTGGCCTGCACTTCTAATAACTATGTTGAACGGAAGTGGTGAGAGTGGACACACTTGTTCCAGATTTTGGCAAGAAGGCTTTCAGCTTTTCACTGTTGCATATTACATTAGTGATGTGTATGTCATAATAGCTTTTATGAAGAAGCCTCCTGAAGTCTGTGCTATCCTGGAAAAACCCCTTTGGTGCATGGAATGCTGCTTTGTAGAAGCGAAGTTCAGTCTCCAGACTTCTCCAGCATGTAAGAAATCCTAGAATAAGGGACTGTAGATAGTACTGTTGTAGGGAAAAATGACAGAAAAATTCACAGAATGTGAGATTTAGCCATTTTAACCACTGATCCTGGAGATACGTACCTTACACCAGTGGTTCTTAAAGTGTGGTCCCTGGACTAGCAAACAGTAAAACCAGCAGCATCTTGGAATTTCTTGAAAAGTCAAATTCTTGGGTCCCTCCCCAGATCTGCTGGAGCAGCCTCTCTGGGCTGGGATCTCCCTACTCTGCAAACTTTTAGGTTATTCTGAGGCAGCTCAAGTCTGAGAACAGCTGCTTAACCTTAAATCTTTTTAAAACTTACATGGCTGCCAAAAGAAAACAAACAACCATGATCACTGGAAAGAAAGAAAGAAAGTGAAGTCACTCAGTTGTGTCCGACTCTTTGCGACCCCATGGACTGTAGCCTACCAGGCTCCTCCCTCCATGAGATTCTCCAGGCAAGAGTACTGGAGTGGGTTGCTGTTCCACAGTAACAGTGTCAGGAAACCAGATTCATCCTGCATGTCAGTTAGGCTCAGGTCAGGATGACCTGTGTGTAACTCGGGGAGAAATGGTTTGAAAGGAGGGGTGATGTGGAGCCGATGTTCTCTGTGGCAACTGAGGCTTACAAGGCAGCCCCCGTAATGACGACTGTTAGAAAACGATTCTGCAAAGGAAGATTAAAGTGGCAGGAAGCACCCTACCTGGCTCAAACTTAATTATAAAGCAACAGCAATGAGTACTCAGGTTTAGTTGCAGGGACAGAAGCACGGGTCAATGGAAATGGAGAACATATTCACACAAATATGCTCAACTGATTTTGAACAAAGGGTAGAAGCAGCTCAACTAAAGAAACACGGTCTTTTCAAAAATGCTGGAGCAACTGGACAAGCAGAGGCCAAAAAAAAAAAAAAAAGAAGAACTGTGACCTTACATCTTACACAAGGATTAATTCCTAACAGATAAGAAACTTAAAAGGATAATTTTTTTTTTTTAGAAAAATAGGAGAAAATCTTTGGAAACCAGGGCTAGCCAGCTTTTAGACTTGTTAACAAAAGCATAGTTTATTAAAGGAAAACTGATAAATGGGACTTCACCAAAATTTAAAGATTTTGCTTTACAGAATTCACTGTTAAGAGGAAGAACAAAGTAAAGACCAGGAGACATTTTAACAAACCATGCATCTATATGTAAGATATGCAAAGAACTCTTAAAACTCTAGGATAAAAATGCAAGCAACCCATTTATAAAGTGGGCAAAAGACACAAACAGACATTTCACCAACAAAAACACTGGAATGACAAACACACACATGAAAAGATGTCCAACATCATGAGCCTCCAAGTACAAAGCACAATGAGATACCACTACATTCCTCTCAGAACAGCGGGGATAAGGAGACCAGGGCACCCATGTGCCCTGGTGGGAATGGATCCATTCGACAATTTCTGATAAATCAACATGGCCTATGACCCAGCAACAGTACTGGCTGGGTGGTCATCCCAGAGAAATGGAAAGTGACGTCCATATAAAAGCCTGTACACAACTGTTGGGGGCAGCTTGATTCCTAACAGCCCCAGCTGGAGATAACCCAGGATGCCTCACTGAGTGACTGGTTCTGTAACCCATCTACAGTCGGGAATACCAGTCAACAATGGAAAACATGGGACTCCTGACACACGACAGACCCTGGTGAGTCTCAGGAATGCTACTGGGTGACAAAAGCCAATCCCCAGCAGCTACATAGTGTGTGATCCTGTTCATGGTCTTGAATGGCAAAATCAGTGAGACGGGAACTAGAGCAGTGAGGGGTTGGTGGGGGTCAAGGAGGGGTTGGGGTGGAAAGATAGAGGGAATGAGGCTCTAAGAGGGCTCCAACCGGGCTGGCACATCCTGCGTCTGGACCCCATCAAGGTCACCATGCCTCCAGGCATCCAGTACTGGAGCTGTGCATGGTGGTACCACTGGTGGGAAGTGGATGAAGTGAACATGGATCCCTGTGTTCTTTTTACAACCGCCGGGGTAGCCACAGTGATCTCCAAATCACAGCAGTTTAAAAGCGACTTCCAGCACAATGGGTGGGAATGGTCTGGATCCCGGTGGAGATAAATCACATCAGACCTTGACTGGACAGCTGGATATCTGAACACTGGCCGGGCATCTGGCCAGATTTTAACCATATTAAGGTGCCAGCATTAAACGTTTTAGGTGGGCTCACATATGGCGGTTATTTTTAGAGTCCTTCTCCTGGAGAGACACAGATCGAAATGTTCACAGATGCAGTGATGTGACCAGGCTTTGCCTCCGGGTCCTACCAGTGGCAAGTCCTGGCCGGGGTGGAGGGGGCAGTCAGGCCCCGGGCAGCGGTGGCTGGGGTGGTGATGGACACGTGACTGTTGCCAGCCTGTTTCCTGTGTCCAAGTTTTCATACGAAAACTCCTTGTGAGTGGCGCCCGTACACACGTCCCCTGTCCTCTGCTTGCATTGATGTTTTTGAGTCCTGCCCCCAGAGCTGACTGAAGACACATGTCAAGTCCACTAAACATCTTTTTTTTCACCTCACTTGACCTCTGGGTCACTCCAGACGTGGCTGACTGCCTTCCTCTCCCCACACTCACTCGCCATCACCTCCCACACCCGAATCCACCCAGGCCCTGACCCCACCTGACGCTTAGGTCCAGGCATGACCGACCTCTTTGCTGACGGTCCCACAAAAGTGTTGTGTGAAACGCTATTTCCTGCCCTTCCCCTGAGAGTATAAGTGGCTCAGCTTTACTTGAAACAGCTGTTCAGTTCAGTCACTCAGTCACATCCAACTCTTTGTGACCCCATGAAGTGCAGCATGCCAGGCTTCCCTGTCCATCACCAACTCCCAGAGTTCACTCAAACTCACGTCCATTGAGTTNTCTCTACTTTTGAATATGCTATCTAGGTTGGCCATAACTTTCCTTCCAAGGAGTAAGCGTCTTTTAATTAACATTATGAATTATCAAAGTAGATGAAATTCTGGTGGATGTTTGACCACCTACAATTATTTCAAATCACAAATATAAAATTATGTATTTTAAAAGTGAAGGTAATTAATAAAAATACTTCTGGAGAGGTAAATTTTGTGAGGCTCAATACTAGATTTTCTTGTTTGAAACTTTTAGATTCAAAGTAGTTTTAGATTCTTTATGATAAATAATCATTGGAAAAACTAAAGGGTACTTAACAACTCACACTAGCTTGAGCTTCTGTATTCAGTAAATAATTTAAAGACATTGAGAGACATATAAATAAAAGCAAATAAACAAAAACTCAGAACTCATCAAGAAAAAAAATGATTGATGGAACCTAATTCACTTTATTCAAAGAAGTAAATTACCACTGCCAATGGATGTTTTAACTGCCTTGATAATGCAGTGACTTTTATTGAAAATATAACTATATTATGTCATATTAAGTGGATAGTGTATCCTTCTGCAGTATACATGAAAGCACCATAAATCAGGTATAGAATGCTTAATTTGTCAATGATCTAAGAAGATCTAGAATAAAATATTGTTGTGTCATATTTTCAAAGTTCTCTATCCATTTACGTAGCTGAACTTAAAAACTAAAAGCTTTTCTTTTTTTGTCTTATGGTGAAATCACTGGGTCAAGGTGCACAATGTAATGCAACACATTTCCAAGCATGATAGGTTTAGACAGTAAATGTCAAAATCCTATTATACTTCTGTACAAAGCATGAATTATTAATGGTGCACCACAAATTACAATGATTGAACACATGTGAATATCAAGTGGGTTCTTTGTGGGGAAGCTATATTTTCTAGGCAAGAATAAACATAAACTGGAAGTTCCAATAATATAGATGCTTTAATGTATAAATATACTTTTAGGCTAGCCATGATTTTAATTGCTAAGAATTTCTGCAAACCATACCATAAGATAAAATATCATTTTTTTGTGAATGCATCTTAGAGACACTATATAGTATAACTTTGTAAAAGGGATGACAAATGTGTCATTATTTTCCGATGATTATTTACTGCAAAAATTAAAGATAATCAATGAAAAGTCATCAGAATATGGAAAATAACTTTTCTGGGTGGCCAGTTATAACAAAATGTTCTAAGGTGATGAAAGAGACATGTTCTTATTTCCTGAAAATTACTTCAGACAATGAAGAGAATAAGAAATAGGAATGTAAATATCATCTATAATCTTGTTATAAGTATTATCAAATGTAATTTACATCATCTCAGTGTGAAAAGAGTAAACATTGTGGACCACTGAACTCAAAAAGCGCTGGCAGAGAAAAGGCAATGCAGCCTAAATCCAACCATTTCTTGTTAGCATGATAGGGACAGCAGTTCCAGCTGGTAATGGGATTCCCCTGCACCTCACTTGGCATCATGGAATAATATACTCAAGGAATGAAGGTGAAAGTCAGGAAAAAATAAATCAGAGGAAGAATGCTCAAACCCCAACTCCCTCCAAAAAGGCAACTAAGCTAAGCAAACAAAAAGTGTAATTATACACATCACTCTGCACATATTTCAGTACTGAGAAGAGCACAAGGCAACATAAAAAGGTGAAAAAAGTGCTGGCAGTGTTCAGGGAAAGAAATTAGAGGATGATAAATTAGAACAGAAGTGTTCATATGGGAAGTATCTTAAAGAGAACACTAAAAGAAATGACAAAGGGGGAAAAGTGGACTTTATAAAATGAGCAACATGCTTTGGGAATGATTACACTGTTACCAAGGCTTATAGAGAAAATAATAGCTATTAAAAATGAAGTTTGAACATCAATATTTCTTAGTATTTAGGCTAAGAGAATGAGAAAATAGAAAAAGAAAATTGCATAAACATATAATTGTTAAAAACCTTCCCCAATAAAGTGAATAGAAATACTGAAGAGTTGTATGATGTCTATGGATAAGTTGACAGAATTACTATCAACAATGAGCTCTACCTTAATTAGAATCCTGGAGGACAAAGAAAAAGAATCTTTTTTCATCTAAACAATCAGGTTGGTGACAAGCCAACATTTTTCTCTAAGCCACATTAAAATCATGCCTGTAACATCTTCAGGGGGAAAAAAATGTATGATCCAGGAAATAATTAAACTACTAATATGACACTGGAATGTAAATATAATACTTTTGAATTAACATTCTTCTAAAAATGGTTTCCAGACAAGGAAGAAATGAAGAAGTAAGCAAAAATAATATATAAAAAGAACAAATGCTGGAAAGATTGAAGGCAGAAGGAGCCAAAACCCTAAGTTTAGTAGATTCTGACCTTTTTTAGGTTTTCCCTGGTGGCCTAGATGATAAAGAATATGCCTGCAATGCAGGAGACTGTGTTCAGTCCCTGGGTTGGGAAGATCCTCTGGAGAAGGTAATGGCTACCCACTCCAGTATTCTTGCCTGGAGAATTCCAAGGACAGAGGAGTCTGGTGAGCTATAGTCCATGGTAGGACCTATTGACAAATTCATCCACACCTGTCCATCTTCTTTTATGGGGAAAGATTATTTTCATTGCTCTGAAATACAAGAGAGCTATGTGTTTTCCAGGAGTCATGAATGGATGTGAGAGTTGGACCATAAAGAGGGCTGAGTGCCAAATAATATATGTTTTCAAATTGTGTTGCTGGAGAAGACTCTTGAGAGTCCCCTGGACTCCAGGGAGATAAAACCAATCAATCCTAAAGGAAAACAACCCTGAATACTCGTTGGAAGAACTGATGCTGAAGCTGAAGCTCTAATACTTTGGCTACCTTATGTGAAGAGCCGATTCATTGGAAAAGATCATGATGCTAGGAAAGATTGAAGGCAGGAGAAGAAGTGGAAGAAAGAGGTTGAGATGTTTAGATGTCATCATTGATTCAATGGACATGAGTTTGAGCAAACTCTGGGAGATGATGAAGGACAGGGAAGCCTGGTGTGCTGCAGTCCATGGGGTTGCAGAGTTGTGCACGACTTATTGACTGAACAAAAATGATAAGCAAAGGTCTCCAGGGAGGATGCCTCTAAATTTCTCTAGAGGAAGTCACTGTTTTTATCTCAATGGATTCAGGAATGTACATAGATTTTCTGTAGAAGAATTTCCTATTTCTATCTATCCAGAGCTTTTATATGTCCACAAATCTTCCTGCAAAGAGGTCCAGAGTGCATTGTTTCTTCACGTGTACAAATGCCACAGATTCAAGGAAAATTAACTCTCAGTAATGAGTCAATTTTGGAGGCTTATTTTTTCTTCCCATTATTATTGTCTTTTGAGAATGCAATCCCTATCAAGCTACCTACGGTATTTTTCACAGAACTAGAACAAATAATTTCAAGATTTGTATGGAAATACAAAAAACCTCGAATAGCCAAAGCAACCTTGAGAAAGAAGAATGGAACTGGAGGAATCAACTTGCCTGACTNGATGATTTTTTTTTAAAATTAGTGGGTAAAGTTTGAATGCAATTTTACTGCATTTTTTAGTTGTTTTAATTGAAGAAAACTAGTGGCAGAAATAGCACCTGGAACCTCTGTTCTCTGTTACAATGCCTATAATTGGAAATGAAGCATCCAACTCTTTGGAGAAGTCTTGAGGGCATCCCCAGGCCTGACACCCTGCCCATCTCTATTATATTTCCCAATTGCTGGTCAGTTCTAGAGTAAGTGCCTGAGGCAAATAGCTCATTCTTGTTATTTCATTCTTCAGGTAACTGATATTACATTTCACAATTTGTGCTGTCGTTTCTGTGGAGTGATTGGAAATGATATGAGTCAAGAAGTAGGATCTTGGACCTTCTGTATCACTAGAAACAAGCTTATGTTTTGCTTCTACAATTACTTTTAATCAACATTATTCAGATTTCTTACTTTTACAATTTCCAACATGAGTTAAAGAGAAGCATTATATTTTTTATATATATCATCCTATAAAAATGATTTTTAACTAAAAAGGAAAATTTATGCATCTGGAAGCAATTTTTATAGCAGCAGAAAGACATATCATGCTTATTGTTTGAAAGATATTCTGCAGTAGGTGCACACCAATCTCTGCCTGCATTTCCATGTTATTCTCTTCCTTCCATGTGTGTCTGTATCTCTAAAATTTACTCTTCTTACAAGGAAACAAGTCACTGAATTTCAGACCCACCTTAATTCAGTATGATCTTATCTTAACCAATTACTTATTTCAAGATACTATTTCCAAATAAGATTACTCTCCCAGTACAAGGGTTGGGACTTTAGCCTATCTGTTGGGGGATACAATTCTGTAGGTGTGGATACACCTACAACAAATCATCACATTAGAATTTACATAATTTTCAAACACTATACTTAGTTTTTTCAACCATTTAAATTATTAAAACTGTTGTTGCAGGTTATACAAAATAAGTAACAGGTTACATTCTGTCCTTGGACCAGAGATTGCCAAACAGTGCTCTGGATCAAAGACAGTGATTTCCTTATGAGTGTTTAATTTAAAGAGGAGAATGTGAAAAATCTGGTCAATTAATTAAGAGAGGAAGAATTCTTAGAAAGATGTGCTTTGAGGAAAGTTTTCTTCATCTTTAAGTGAAGCTAGAAGAAAGGTCTTTTTTTTTCTTCTGAAGTTTTTGAACAATAATGTGTGAGGATGATAGGTGACTTTGAGGTCAATTGATAGCCTCAAGAAAATTAAGGTGTTGAGAATGGCAAAGCAAAAAGATAGGAACAAAAATCTAAATTTATTGTGAGGTTGCTGACTTTGCCAGAGTAAAACTGCCTACCTTTGGATTTCATTTTATGAAAGATCATATAACAAGTAATTCCTGGAAGAGGGCATGACAACCCAATCCAGTATTGTTCCTAGAGAATCTCATGGACAGAAGAGCCTGGTGGGCTCTGCTCCATAGGGCTATGATCCTACAAAGAGCTGGACACACGTTGAAGCAACTTAACACAGCACGACATAACAATTCATTACAGATCGCCTGTTAAGCAGCAGACACTGACCTAGTCACTGAAGTGAGATGAACAGAGAATGAAGCAGAAAGGACATTTGATCACTCAAATTGTACTTTTGAGTGGAAGTGAGATATAAAAATAAAAGAAGAAAAGAAAGAAAGAGAAAGAGGGAGGGATGGAAGAAGGAAGAAGCTAGAGATGGAGGGAAGAAGTTAATGCCTTCATCTCAAACTTTATCATGTTTGGAGATCATCCAAATTAGGGGATGAGATGTTCACATGCTCCTAAGATGCTAATTCATTTGGTTTGCAGACTACAATTGGAGTTGTAAGCACTAGAGAAAACATGTGAGTAGTAAGGATCCTCTGGGATCCGAGAGGACGTATACCACTTCCTTATACGGTAAATATCCGTTGCCAATCCAGCAGAACATACAACTTAATATATGTCTCTTAATAATTCTGTCCTATTAATGTGATCATCAATAGATTACTTACTGAATTTTATATGAATGTTTTGGAGTTGCTTTTCTCTAAATGCATTGCAGATGGAGATTGCAGCCATGAAATAAAAAGATGCTTACTCCTTGGAAGGAAAGTTATGACCAACCTAGATAGCATATTAAAAAGCAGAGATATTATTTTGAATACAAAGGTCTGTCTATTCCAGGCTATGGTTTTTCCAGTGGTCATGTATGGATGTGAGAGTTGGACTGTGAAGGAAGCTGAGCACCGAAGAAATGATACTTTTGAACTGTGGTGCTGGAGAAGACCCTTATGAGTCCCTTGGACTGCAAGGAGATCCAACCAGTCCATCCTAAAGGAGACCAATCCTGGGAGTTCATTAGAAGGACTGATGCTGAGGTTGAAACTTCAATACTTTGGCTACCTCATGTGAAGAGTGGACTCATTGGTAAACACTCTGATGCTGGGAGGAATTGGGGGAAGGAGAAGAAGGGGACGACAGAGGATGAGATGGCTGGATGGCACTACTGACTTGATGCACATGAGTTTGGGTGAACTCCAGGATTTGGTGATGGACAGGGAGGCCTGGAATGCTGCGTTTCGTGGGGTCGCAAAGAGTCGGACACGACTGAGTGACTGTACTGAACTGAATTGAATTGCTGCTGCTGCTGCTGCTGCTAAGTTGCTCAGCCGTGTCCGACTCTGTGTGACCCCGTAGATGGCAGCCCATCAGGCTCCCCCATCCCTGGGATTCTCCAGGCAAGAACACTTGCGTGGGTTGCCATTTCCTTCTCTAATGCATGAAAGTGAAAAGTGAAAGGGAAGTAGCTCAGTTGTATCCGACTCTTTGCGACCCCTTGGACTGCAGCCTACCAACTGAACTGAAATGCATGATATTAGCAGTCTTAGATATGGATTGTAACCCTACAAAGCCTAAAGGCATCCATAGTATTTTGCCCTTTCCTTCATGACCCATAGAATACTTTTCAAAAACCATATCCCTCTTAATATTTTCATGTAGACAGTTAAAAAGTTAATGTATTATTTAAAACTGCATTCTTAAAACATGTATTATTTAAAAGTGCATTTTTAGAAATTATGATGAGCATTAAACTCTAAATGTTAAATTCATTTTGAAGAAAGTTATTATAATTGAGCAAAGAGATGTTTTAAAAATTTCGCCAAAATATATTTAAACATAGAAAGTAGAACAGTGTAAATGTGCTGCTTCAAAAGATGGAATAGATAGTAGGAAGCCCTGGATATGAGCCTTGGATAAAAGGAGATTTTGTTGCCATTAATATTTATGACTATCTCTTTATTTTCAGTGCTTGATTTTTTAAAATATCTATGCAATATATTATAATAAACCAGGACTGATGATAGATACAACACTTTCTTCTAAAGTGGAATTATTTTTTTTTTCTAAAAACAATTGGTGAAAAGAAAAATGGGAAAAAGAATATGTCAGTTCTCAAGTAATATGCTTTTTAAAAGGAAACATGTAGGACACTGTTTTAACATCAATGTGTAGAGCTTAAAAGCCATAATTATTAACTTTATAACAGTAAAAAGCTAAGGAAACTAAAAATCAGTTACAGCTTTTAGAATACATCATAGAACAGAGGAAATAAGAGCACAGGAAAAGAATAAATGAAAAGAAAATAAAATATTTTCTTATTCTTAGTTTACTTAGAAATAAATGTTTAAAGCAATTTTAGTAGCAATGTAGTAGTAATGGTTTGGTAATTGTAGTGAACAGAGAAGTGAAATTAAAGACAGCAATGTTATGAGCCATAGTAGGGTATATAGTGCTTTTTAAATTTATTTATTTATTTTTTAAAATTTATTTATTTATTTATTTTTTAATTTAACTTTACAATACTCTATTGGGTTTGCCATACATCGGCATGAATCCACCACAGCTTTAATTTAGATTATACAAAAATATATATTGCAGTCTCTAGTGAAAGCACTAATTGTCTTTTAAAGAAGGAAGATGAACATGACAAGAATAATAGATAAAATAGAATCCTGTAAATGCTCAATTACAATCATAAAAAGAGGAGAAAGAGATAAAACAGAGAAAATTATAATGATCAACAAATTGAAAAGTTATAAACATTGTCAGCATTAATATAATTATATCAACAAATGCTTTAAATGTGAATGACCAAGTTACACAAGTTGAAAGTCAGGTATCTGGGTGAGTTAAAATGCAAAACACAGCTATATGCTATCTACAATAAACTGCTTTAAATATTAAGACTTGGATATTAAAGAGGATGAAGATAGCTATACAATGACAACAATAAAAGAAATCTAGTATAGCTATAATAATTTCAGATAAAACAGACTTCAGAATAAAATTATTATCAAGGATAATACATAAACATATCATAATAATAAAGGAGTCAATTCTTTAAGAAGACATGATAATGCTAAATANCAACAATAAAAGAAATCTAGTATAGCTATAATAATTTCAGATAAAACAGACTTCAGAATAAAATTATTATCAAGGATAATACATAAACATATCATAATAATAAAGGAGTCAATTCTTTAAGAAGACATGATAATGCTAAATATGTACACAGTTAACAAAGCATCAAAAACTGATAGAACTGAAAGATGATATGGACAAATTCACCATCATATTTAGAAACATGTACACCATCTTTAAGTGACTGTTATCCAGAAGATAAAGAAAATCAGAAAGAATATAATAGATGAAGCAGNCTAGGTTGGTCATAACTTTCCTTCCAAGGAGTAAGCGTCTTTTAATTTCATGGCTGCAATCACCACCTGAAACAGCTGTGAGGGACGTAATTTCCAGCATATCATAAATATCGACTTCTTAAAATAGTTCTGTGGCTCTTTAAGCATGTCTATTGGAATCGAAGCACCAGAGTGTGACATCCGGTCATAGGGTATGTGGACAAGCTCTCCTCCCCCTTCAGGAGGCACTTCTGTCTCTACCAGCGTTTGTTTCCATCACTGCAGGTGTTAAACCCCACGTGTTACATTGGTGTTTACACGGATCTTTTACATACATAGATCAAACCAGTCTTGATTTTCTAGGACCCTGAGTATGTGGTAACTTCTCCTGGACTGAGCTATCATTCCAATAACTGGGACACCACTGATCAAAATGGAAATGCTGCCCACACCGGCGACCGGTGACCTGACACACAAGCTGGCTTTAATGAGGTAAACGAGGCTTTCTCCCCAGTCCACTCACGGATGGTGGAATTCGATTCAGCTCTGTTCCTATCCTCTGCTCTCACAGATGTGAGTGCAGAAGGCTCTGCTCCACAGACAAGCAACTTTGCAGGGGAGGAGCTCTGTCACTACTTAGCGAAAGCCACTGCCCGAGGTCTCCCAGACACCGTGATGCCCACACGCCCATGAGCTGACTGCGGCCCACACGGAGACTGGGGCTGGGGGTCGCCATGTCCTGGATGACGGGAGGGGCCTTTCTTAAGCAGGGAGCACTTCAGGAAGGTGAGGACCAGGGCCGCGAGTGCAGGGCAAAGGTCTCTCCCACCCTCAGGGGCAGTTTAAAAATGCTGCTGGTCTCCTGGGCCCTGATTCCCCGACCATACCCCAACCTGCACACCTGTCAGCTGACTTCAGCGAACGGCACCACCCGACACCCCCTGCATATTCCCCACCAGTCCAGCAGCAAGGCCTGACTCACTCTAGAAACACTCCTTGTCCCGTCCCGACTCCTCATTTCCCCTTTGCCTCCACCCTGTTTCTGGGGGAAGACACAGATTTGCTGGACCCCTGCCCAAAGCCCCCAGGGGTGTCCGGCTCTCAGGGTGAACTCTGAGTACAGCACAGCCTGTGCTGCCCTGACTCGGCCACGCAAAGCTTGCTGCCACCCCCGGGCCTTTGCACTTGCCCTCACCCCAGATCTCCAGAGGAACACTGGTGTCCATTCAGCCATCCTCTCCCCAGATAGACCTTCTGGGTCCCCACTGCCCAAGTGCACCCACCCTTGCCCAACCTCCCACCTCCACCTGCCACCCTTCCTGCCTTCTCTGCCAGGCTCCAACCACTATCCATCTCCTCCCCTCCAGAACATTCGATCTAAGGGGCAGGGCCTTCTCTCTTCTCTGCAGCATCCAGCAAGGGACAGCTTGCTTGATGGATGGCCGATGAATGCAAGCATACATGAACCGTGTGAGATGAACTCAGCAAGTATTGTCATGGGTCACAACTGTGAAAAGGAGGCTGAGAAAGCATTTGAGTCCCTGCTCACAATCTCAGCCTCTCAAATCCCATGTCCGAGAAACAGCTGCTTTCAACCTCTCTTAAATCTGCAGAATGGGTGCAGTGTTCTCCTGGCCTTCCACACAGACAATGGTATGTGAGACGTATATGCCAAGCTAATGGAGCTCTTTCTCAAATGAAATCATTCCCAGAAAAGCTATTAGCCTTGCAGTTTTTTTTTTTAATGGGTGTTCTGGAAAAATATAAAATTTTTTTTCTGTTTACAAAATAGAACATATTACTACTGCATTCTTTGTTGGCAACTTTCTTGCAAAAATATAAATCAAAGATATACGAACAAAAAACTGCATAGGATAAGTCCTACTATTTTTCCTCNTTTTTTTTTTTAATGGGTGTTCTGGAAAAATATAAAATTTTTTTTCTGTTTACAAAATAGAACATATTACTACTGCATTCTTTGTTGGCAACTTTCTTGCAAAAATATAAATCAAAGATATACGAACAAAAAACTGCATAGGATAAGTCCTACTATTTTTCCTCTTCAAAATTCAAACTACAGTTGTTTTCTCCACCCATAAGGTAGTGATGTCAAGGAAATGCAGAGGAGCAGAGTGAACCAGTGAAAATGTGGAAAATGTGAAAATATCCAGGTTTGAAACAAAATATGTAGTGGTGAGTGTGTAGTGGGGCGGAGAGAGAAGAGGGAGGCTGACTTATAAAAACCAAGTGTCCACAATCATTACAGGTTCCAGGGAGAGTTCACACTGTTGCCTCTAAAGATCTGTCACAAAACCAGTTGCTCATTTACTTTTCATCCTTAAAAATACTTCCAGGAACTTAACAATGTTCTCCAAATTGATCTGGTGAGTCCAGATTTTATGAGAGTGGCTTAGGCAAACATGGTATTTGTGGGCTGGCAGCTTTAACTATGTACACGGGTCCACATGTCTCTGATCACACACTTTTTTCTACCATTTTAATCTACCCATGGTGTACCCAATGGTGGTGAGGGGGCAATTTCTGAGCGTTTGTGGATTAAAAAAAATCTCATCCACTACATTAAGAGCTTAATAAACACAAAATAACTATAACCATCAGGTAGGTGGATATTTCCATGGGGCGTTTCCACTTGTCCCCTCAAAGCTGACCCTCACCCGTCCCAACATCCTTTCCAGAGGCCCACATGGCTTGCTGGTCCACCTGTCCGCGCCAGGGCGGGGCCACCCACCCGGAGAGTAGGCACATGTCACCTGTCCATGGGTTTCACTATCATGCCTCTGCCACGCAAGGGTTTACATAAACGGGATGCAGGGTGCTCTTGGGGGTAGGGGTGGGGTGGGCAGCCCCATCGCCCAAATTCAGGGGTCTGCCTGCCTTTGTAATCTCAGGAGCCAGGGGTCCA
>SJYV01030631.1:10845-24883 GCA_006410875.1 Neotragus pygmaeus
TATTATACAGAGTGAAGTAAGCCAGAAAGAAAAACACCAATACAGTATACTGACACATATATATGGAATTTAGAAAGATAGTAATGATGACCCTGTATGTGAGACAACAAAAGAGACACAGACATATAGAATGGACTTTTGGCCTCTGAGGGAGAGGGAGAGGGTGGGATGATTTGGGAGAATGGCATTGAAGCATGTATACTATCAGGTAAGAAATGAGGCACCGGCCTATGTTTGATTCAGGATGCAGGATGCTTGGGGCTGGTGCACGGGAATGATCCAGACAGACGTTGTGGGGTGGGAGGTGGGAGTGGGATTCAGGATTGGGAGCTCGTGTACACCTGTGGTGGATTCGCGTCGATGTATGGCAAAGCCAATAGAGTATTTTAAAGTAAAATAAAGTATAAAAAATTTAAAAAAAAAGGAACATAGAGTACCTTTTTCCTAGTGTCTCTGGGTTATTTTTAACTACACATTTTATTAGTGTGTTGGAAACAGAATTAATATAGAGAATCCAATCACTTTCAAGTAGAAATAGCTATGGAATTTCTAGAAATTTAATTATATAGATTATAAACAGTTACTAAAGTTTTATGTTTTTTTCCCTCTATTTCAGGAAATACTTAGCCTTATAAAGAGTTATGTAAAACTTTGCAATTCAATCAACTAGTGAAGGATATTGGAACTAGTTCTTTCTCATCAGCTATCAATTGAAAAGAGCCTTGGTCTCTACATTTTAGGATTAGATAAGTAACTTTTATGTTTTTCTCTGCATATTCTCAGTGAATACATACCAGATTGTTGGATCTTTATATCTTTACTTATTAATTAACATGTTCCTGAGTAAAACTCTGAAGTACCCTCTATTGTTAAGCTTTAACATACTGTGTTTCACCCAGTTTTCAAGTGAAGGCCTTATCTTTTTAGAATTATATCTGCAAGGAAATAATTCTTTCCTCTTACAAGAAATACTTTACTAAAGTGAAACATTAGCCAGTGGTTTCATTTGTCAGGCAGCATTCTCTATATTGACAGGTTAACAATTATTCAAGTGAACTAAGATTATATTAGGGGCTTCCCAGGTGGCTCAGTGGGTAAAGAATCTGCCTGCAATGCAGGAGTTGCAGGAACCATGGGTTCAATCCCTAGTTCAGGAAGATCCCTTGGAGAGGGGCTTGGAAAACCCACAACAGTGTTCTTGCCTGGAGAACCCCACGGACAGGGGAGCCTGGCAGGCTATAATACATGGGGTTGCAAAGATATGACTAAAGCAACTGAGCATGCATACACACAATACTATATTAATGAATTGTTAATTCACTGTTCTGGATCGCAGCTGAGAAGTTTCCCTAATACACTTCAGGTCACTGACCACATGAACCCCAAGTCTCCAGGCAGCCAGCAGGGTCCTGCTCCCTTTGTGTTTCTATCTGCTTAGATTCCAACGGGGTGAGTCTGAGTCAGTTTGTCTGTTACTGACCTTCCTCCATGATCTGGCTGAGGACATTGCACCATCTTTTCCAATGCTGCTTTTTCTTTTCTCTGCGTAAATCAGATCTTCCTCAGTCTTCCAGCCATATTCACACTTTACATACACCCTGACTCAGCCAGGTCCACATCAGACCTGAAGCTTTCTCATGGTTCCTTGTCTCTTTCTCTCTTACTTTTGCCAACCTTTGCCAACTACTGAGCTCTCCTGTTCCCCGCCATCATGCCAGCCCCAAAGACGGGCATTTGGCAATTTATGTCCTATGCTTCTATATTATGTTGCATCCCCAAAAGGAAAAAAAAAAATTATATGGTATTTTAGGACAGGCAGTCTATTTGGGAGTTAGCACCATTAGAGGAGTGAGAAAGTGAGTGAGACCAAATATGAAAGTAGAGGAAGCAAAAAAAAAAAAAAAAAAAAAGATGAAATACTAGCAGGTTTGTTCTGTGTTCAAATGGGGTTCTCTGCAGTCCAGGATAGAAGAATATGCCTCAGAGTTATCCTCCTTATTTCCCAGGGGGTAGTTGGGTCCATGGTTTTCTCTCCAGTTCTCATTTGTCATTGCTAAGGGCTACTCTGTGGGCTTCCCAGGTGGTTCAGTGGTTAAAAAAAAAAATCTACCTGCCAATTCAAGAAACACGGGACAGTTGATTCAATCCCTGGGTTGGGGAGATCTCCTAGAGACGAAAATGGCCCCCCACTCCAGTATTCTTACCTGGGAAATCCAATGGATAGATGAACCTGGTGGGCTGCAGTCCATGGGGTTGCAAAGAGTCCGACACGACTGAGCAACTGAGTATGCACACACAAGGGCTGCTCCATAGGGACATTTACTAAGGGCATTAGTTCACATGTGTATGAAAGAAAGCCCTTAGGCAGAAATTTGCAGTGGATCAGGGCTGTTGTACTAGCCAGTGAGTGCTGGAAGAATATAGGAGAGGTACTACAGGAACTGATGAATCACTCCCATCCTCTAATAGTTATGTAGTAACTGTTGACTTATGTATCACAGAGAGATGAGGGCATCCCCACTACAGGCATACACTGTCCACTCAGTGGAATTTGTGAGACGCCCCCAAGAAGGGGCTCATCCAAAGTTATCTGCTTCACTCATGCCTTTGGTTCTCTCTTACCAATAGCTTCATCTCTTTCAAAAGACAAATATCACTGGTCTCTAAATTTAAGTCCTCAGTATCCATATTCATCCTCCCATATCACCCCACAGTCTATTGCAAAAAGAGCATCGAACTCACCTGGGAACAGCAATCAGATTCTTTCCCTAGGAATTTGGCATTGGGATGGGAGAAGCTCTTTTGATCTTGATCTTTCAGTTAGGTAAATTTCGGAGCCAAGTATAGCAATGTCTACAGCAGACAAAACATCAGTAAGGCCCAACTTTAGGTAGAAAAATAAATGTGCAGAAAGAAACAAACTGGAGCTGCTATGATGTATCTTGCTTACTAATACCATTCACTGGCTTGTTCATACCACTGGGGAAGTCCGTCTATAAGGTTTTTCCTTGGGTTATACCTAAATCCTGATGGGAGAAGGCAATGGCACCCCACTCCAGTACTCTCTTGCCTGGAGAGTCCCATGGATGGAGGAGCCTGGTAGGCGTCAGTCCTTGGGGTCGCTAGGAGTTGGACACAACTGAGCGACTTCACTTTGTCTTTTCACTTTCATGCATTGGAGAAGGAAATGGCAACCCACTCCAGTGTTCTTACCTGGAGAATCCCAGGGACGGGGAGCCTGGTGGGCTGCCATCTATGGGGTCACACAGAGTCAGATATGACTGAAGTGACTTGGCATCATACCTAAATCCTGATATATTTCTCCTTTATACTTAAACTTCAGGTGCTAATGCTTTACTCTGAGTGTGTTTGCTAGATGGATTTCCTTCTGGATCTATTAAAAGAGAAAGCACAATAACAGTGACATATGGAATAAGGGATATAGAAGGTTGATGGCCTCCACAATTTACCAAGGTCAGACTAAGGTGGGATAAGGGAGATGAGGTATATAACCAGATATAGAGATTAAATAAATCTATGTGAAAGTGTGTTAATTGTTCAGTCGTGTCTGACTCTTTGTGACCCTGTGGACTATAGCCTGCCAGGCTCCTCTGTCCATGGAATTCTCCAGACAAGAACACTTGAGTGGGCAGCCATTCCCTCCTCCAGGGGCTCTTCCCAACCTGGGGATCGAACCTGGGTCTCCTGCATTGCAGGCAGATTCTTTACCAACTGAACCATAACTTATTTGTTTATCTGAGTCAACTACGTTTCTTTCATTTTAACATTTTTGTGTGATAAAATACACAAGGTTTACTATTTTAACCATTAGGTTTACAATTTAGTGGCATTAACTACGTTGACATTGTTCAACTATTAACTCTATCTAGCCTAGAACACTTTTCATTTTTCCAAACTGAAACTATTGAGTGGGCCAAAAAGTTCAATCAGATTCCTAGTACATACCCCTTTAACAATAACTCCCTATTCTCCCCTCCCTTCAGCCCCTGGCAACCACCAATATACTTTCTATCTCTATGAATTTGACTACTTTAGAGACCTCAGATAAGCAGGCATACTGTATTTGTCCTTTTATGGCTAGCTTATTTCACTTAGCCCAGTATCTGCAGTGTCCATCCTTATTGTAGCATATGACAGAATTTCCTTCTTTTTATAGCTGAATAATATTCCACTGTGTGTGTATGTGTATATACATATGCCCCATCTCATTTATCCCTTTACCCACTAATGAACACTTGAGTTGCTTCTACCTTTTGACTGTTGTGAATAATGCTGCTGTGAAAATGGGTATACACAGTCAGAATGGCCGTCATTAAAATGTCTACAAATAACAAACGTTGGAGAGGGTGTGGAGAAAAGGGAACCCTCCTACACTGTTGGTGGGAATATAAATTGTTAGCCAATATAAATGTAAATTGGGCTTCCTGGGTGGCTCAGCTGGTAAAGAAACTGCATGAGGTGCAGGAGACATGGGTTCAATCCCTGGGTCAGGAAGATCCCTTGGAGAAGGAAATGGCAACCCACTCCAGTATTCTCACCACGGAAATCCTATGGACAGAGGAGCCTAGTGGGCTACAGTCCATGGGGTTGCAAAGAGTCAGACATAAATCAGCACACATGCATAATCAACACATAGCCAATATGGGAAACAGTATGGAGAATCCTTGAAAAGTTAAAAATAGAGTCACCATATAATCCAGCAATCCCACTCCTGGGCATATATCCAGATAAAACTGTAATTCAAAGCAACCTTACTTTGTCCATCAACAGAGGAATGGATAAAGAATATGTGGTGTATGCAATGGAATGCTACTCAATCATAAAAAGAATGAATGATGACATTTGCAGCAACATGGATAGACCTAGATATTATCATACTAAGTGAAATAAGTCCAACAGAGAAAGACAAATATCATATGACATCACATATGTGGAATCTAAAATACGACACAAATGAACATACCTATGAAAGAGAAACAGACTCATACACATAGAGAATATACCTATGGTTACCCAAGGGAAAAGGGGTGAGGTAAAGATAAATTAGGAGTTTGGGATTAACAAATACAGACTACTATATATAAAAATAGATTAACAACAAGGTACTACTGTGTAACACAAGAAACTATATTCAACATCTTGTAATAAACCTTAATGGAAATAATTCATGTGTAACTGAATCACTTTGCTGTATACAAGAAATTAATACAACATGGTAAATCAGCTATACTTCAATTTAAAAAAGGAAAAGAAAATGGGTGTACAGGTATGTGTTTGAGGCCTTGATTTCAGTTAATGGGTACATACCTGGAAGTGAAATAGCTGACACATATGGTAATCCTATTTTTAATTTGAGAAACCACTACTACACCATTTTCCACAGCGTCTGTACCATTTTACAATTGCAACAGAATTCACAAAGGTTGCAGTTTCTGCACATTCTTGCCAACTGAGTTGACAAACGTACATATGTAGATATCTTTGTTTTATTCCCTTGCTAACCTTCTGATGCCTACACGGTCTGTAATGATACATATTTCTCAAAAGAGAAATGCTAATCTTCCTATTTTTCAATTTTATTTTTTTTCAATTCAACTTTGTTCAATTCATTTTATGTTCCTTTGTTTATAATCTTGTCTTGCTATGAGTTACTTATACATTTTTAAGGTGCCATTCTGATTCATCTAAAGGGTTTTTAAGAGTACCTCTTTGCATAACATTTTTATGGTAGCTTTCTTACTATATACTCAAAAATTGTTAGTCTACTGGTATCATTTTATCAGTTTAAATGAAGTGTAGCATCCATACTTCCCTTTACCCTCCCTTGTTTATTATATAGTTTCAAGCACATTTCCTCTACATGTGTTTAAAACCACATCAAAGGGTGTTATAATTTTTTTTCTTCCAACATCAATCATAATTTAGAAAACACCAAATGAAGAAGGAAAGTCTGTGGCATTTACCCATATGTTTGTTCACTGTATTCTTTCTTCCTTTCTTATGTTTCAATATTCCTGTTTTTATAATGTTCTTTCTGCTTAGAGAAATGTCTCTTATCTTTGGAATTGGTCTCTAGGTGACAAATTCCAGTAATTTTCCTTTGTCTAAGAATGTCTGTGCTTCCTTTCTGAACAATATTTCCACTGGACATAGGAATCTAGGTTGACATTTCTTTTCTCTCAGCACTAAAAAAAAGTATCACTTCCTTTTTGCTTCCATATTTTCTAATAAGAAATTTGTTGATATTTTATTTGTCGTTTCTCTGAGCTGCTTTCATGTTTTTTTACTCTGTGTTCACTTTTTAGAAGTTTGAGTCTCAAATGTGTTGTTATGCATTTCTTTGGATTTATCCTATTTAGAATTTTCTCAGCTTTTAAAAACTGTTGATGTATATCTTTTGCCAAATTTTGTAAGTTTTCCTCCATTATTTCTTCAGGTACTTTTTCAGATGTATCCTTTTTCACTTCTCTTTTTGGATCACCAATGACATGAATATTAGATTTTTGTTATAATCTCACAGATCCCTAAGGCTCTCTTCATTTTTTTTAATTCTCCATTATGCAAATTAGAATTAGAATTGTGCTTTCAGTTCACTAATCCTTCCATTGTGCTGCTGGTGTCCTCCTGATGAGCCAGAGGTGGTGAAGGTCCTATCTCTCCCAACACCCTTGTTGCTGCAAAGTGTGGTTAGATGTCCAGACTTTCCATTGGCCTCCCCTGACAGTGTTGAAGGCAGAGCCTTATTACCACCAAGCAGAGATGAGCATGAAAGTCCTGCCCCCTATTCAGCCTTCTCTGATACCAGTCCAGTGGGGGTTGTGGCACTTTCTTACAGCCTGGCAAATGTGAGTCTGAATGTCTAGGCTCCCATTTGGGCTGTTAACTACAAATTGGCACTTTCCAAGAGCATTGCCAACAACCTAACAACACGGGCATTTGCTGTCTGCTTCTGTGAAGACTGAACCCCATGCTGCTATAGCTGTTGACCTTCAATAACAGCTGAGAGAGTTCAGGGTGGAATGAGGCACTCTGCTCCAGGGAATCTGGTGGGACAGGTCTTTAGATAGCTGCATGTTTCTTAGGAATAGATTTTATGATCCCAATCCCTGCATCTCCTCATATCTAGGAAAGCACTAAATCCCTTCCTTCATGGTAACATCAGATCCTTGTGACTAGGAGAAAACCTCTTGTAAAGTAAATGTTTGTTTGCACTGAACTCCCCCTTCACCAAAGCCTGTATATATCGAACTTCCCCCACTACCTCTTTGGAGCAGTCTCTCAGAGCTATCTGGGGTGCTGCCTCCTGGGCTGCAGTCCTCATTTTGCCCCAAATAAAACTTAACTCGCAACTCTCAAGTTGTGCATCTGTTTTAGTCAACAGGACTTTACTGGTGAGGGTGAGTTTGAGGCGACAGATTTTTTCCATAGTATTTGGCTGGAGTAGAGAAGCTATTAAGTTTTCTGTCTACTTAGCTGAACTTTTCTGAGTCCTTTCTCTAAAGAGAGCAAACTTTCTTTGGGAACTCACAGTCATGTTGTGCCTTGAGTTCCAAGGTTATTCTTAGTCCATCTGCCTTCTCTCCATCTTTCAGAGTAACATACCTATTTATACACATATACATATATACATATGGATGTGTTTTAGTTGCACTTACTTGGAGGAAAAGGGGTAAATACATTTACACTATCTTCCCAGAAGAGATCTAACTTCATATTCATGTAAATAACTCAATGGAAAAAATAACATGAATACTTCGTTTTCTCCAGCATTGTTGTCATCCATTTATTTCAAAAGGGGTTCGGTGTTTTCTATGAGAAGCTAACTTTCAGCATGATTCATACACCCCTTTAGAATTTTTCAACTATCTGCTTCCATCTGGTTAATACCAAAAGAGACTCTAAAGTGTAGAGGCTTGAGCTTAGACTCTGTGCTGTCCAGGTAAGGCGTGAATAAGCCTCTGAACACTGGCCTGTCCACAGTTCCCCAGCACTTGAGGCCAGGCATCTTTTCCTGTTTGGAAATGCCCCTGTCCTACAACCTAGGCTTGGGAAACCCCAAATAGCATCTCTCATCCCTTCGAGCAGTAGTTCCAATCATTTGTTCCTGAAACCATTACTATGAACTGTGTGAAAATATGTCTACTTTACTGTTCTTTAAGAAAAAAAAAATCATTTTATCTTTCCCGATCACAAACTTACAGAAATAGAACAAATGCTTTGATTAAATGAAGCAAAGAATCAAGCATAATATTCGTACTTCTATAAGAAAAATGACCTAGTTTTGCTTCAGTATTTATTTGCCTTTTAGAGATTGAATAATTGCACTTTTTTTTTTTTTTCTGAAGTGACTTCTTGTGCTAAAATAAATGACTGAAGAGTGTCTTATTTCTGACACAGATCACAGTTTGTTGCTAATGGAATGTTAACTGCTTTTTAAGTAACTCTGAATAAATCTGCTGATCCATAAAAAATTCATCTAAAAGGAATTCAATTCATTTTCTGGCACTACCACTTCCACTGATGTGAAAAATCTTCTTCTATATTCCACATTATTTCAGCCATTGCAATGCTGAGGGCAGCACCTGGCTTATAAAAGGATATTTTAATTGGGAGAGGTGACACATTTAATAATATGTCAAGGTTACCGTTTAAGAAACAGTCACTCCCCAAAGAAAAATGATATTTAAGCATGTCCTCTGGTGTAAAAATTTTCTCCAGAGTATGAAGGTTTGCTCCATTCCAGAGATCAGAAAGGCAGTACTGAAAAAGAATTCTGAGATTTCCAAAGACAAACAAAACCTGTGACTTCAGCTTCATTTCTGGGATTTAATTCCATTTGATTTTGTATCTGGGGCAACAGAGGATGGTGAAAAACTTCAGCAAAAGCAAAACGTAACATCTCAGCAGATGTCTTTGTGGCCTGAATTTTTTCAGTGTCCAGAGCACCTTCCAGCCTTGTGTGCCTTTTTAGAATAGTCCAGCTTGAGTAGAAAATAGTCCCATCCAGAGTATGGTTTGGAAATCAGGGCTGTACCTTTCTTCCAGGTATGCATATTATTTATCATTCTTTGACACAAACCTGTGTCTAAACATAAGGCATATATTTTTTAAATTATGAAATTAGATATTTATTAGACATTTATTTTTGTAAATTTCAAAAATATTTTATTAAGCAAAGCTCTCAGAGTTATACTATGATCTTCCAAGAATAGATACATCTTTGCAGTTACTTACAAGGAGTTGTATAAATTGTGCTAACTACATGTATGTATGAAGTCAAAGTGTTAGTCTCTCAGTTGTGTCTGACTCTTTGCAACCTCATGGACTGTAGCCCGCCAGGTTCCTCTGGTCTGTGGGCTTCTCTAGGCAAGAACACTGGAGTGGGTAGCATTCCCTCCTCCAAGGGATCTTCCTTACCCAGGCCTCGAACCCAGGCCACGTGCACTACAGGCAGATTCTTTACCATTTGAGCCACCAGGGAAGCCTACATAGACGAATATAGGCTATAACTTGTTTTCAAGTTGTTACGTCTGAGTTTAAGAAAAAAGATAATGAGTTATATGCTGCTGCTGCTGCTAAATCGCTTCAGTCATGTCCGACTCAGTGTGACCCTGTAGAAGGCAGCCCACCAGGCTCCGCCATCCCTGGGATTCTCCAGGCAAGAACACTGGAGTGGGTTGCCATTTCCTTCTCCAATGCATGAAAGTGAAAAGTGAAAATGAGGTCTCTCAGCTGTGTCCAACTCTTCGAGACCGCGTGTACTGCAGTCCACCAGGCTCCTCTGTCCATGGGATTTTCCAGGAAAGAGTACTGGAGTGGGGTGGCATTGCCTTCTCCAAATGAGTTCTATGACTGAGTGACATTTCACAATGAAAAGAGATGATACTAAATCTACATTTTAGCATTACCTGTTCTAGGCCACTATGAGTTCAAATGCTGTCCTTATGGAAGAATTGTGGCTGTCTCTTATACACATCTCAAACTTTCTTTGGGAACTCACAGTCATGTTGTGCCTTGAGTTCCAAGGTTATTCTTAGTCCATCTGCCTTCTCTCCATCTTTCAGAGTAACATACCTATTTATACACATATACATATATACATATGGATGTGTTTTAGTTGCACTTACTTGGAGGAAAAGGGGTAAATACATTTACACTATCTTCCCAGAAGAGATCTAACTTCATATTCATGTAAATAACTCAATGGAAAAAATAACATGAATACTTCGTTTTCTCCAGCATTGTTGTCATCCATTTATTTCAAAAGGGGTTCGGTGTTTTCTATGAGAAGCTAACTTTCAGCATGATTCATACACCCCTTTAGAATTTTTCAACTATCTGCTTCCATCTGGTTAATACCAAAAGAGACTCTAAAGTGTAGAGGCTTGAGCTTAGACTCTGTGCTGTCCAGGTAAGGCGTGAATAAGCCTCTGAACACTGGCCTGTCCACAGTTCCCCAGCACTTGAGGCCAGGCATCTTTTCCTGTTTGGAAATGCCCCTGTCCTACAACCTAGGCTTGGGAAACCCCAAATAGCATCTCTCATCCCTTCGAGCAGTAGTTCCAATCATTTGTTCCTGAAACCATTACTATGAACTGTGNCTCCCCCCTCCCTAGGATTCTCCAGACAAGAACACTGGAGTGGGTTGCCATTTTCTTCTCCAATGCATGAAAGCAAAAAGTGAAAGTGAAGTCGCTCAGTCGTGTCCGACTCCTAGCGACCCCATGGACTGTTGCCCACCAGGCTCCTCCGTCCATGGGATTTTCCAGGAAAGAGTATTGGAGTGGGGTGCCATTGCCTTCTCTGGCTAAATAAGCTACCCAGACCCAATTCCAATGTGTGTGTGTGTGTGTGTGTGTGTGTGTATGCTTCCCCACACCAACAAGCAATTCTCATAATCCTGTCTCTTATACACATCTAGATGTGTATAAGAGACAGGTCCAGGTAAGGCGTGAATAAGCCTCTGAACACTGGCCTGTCCACAGTTCCCCAGCACTTGAGGCCAGGCATCTTTTCCTGTTTGGAAATGCCCCTGTCCTACAACCTNTATCTAGTAGGGTGTCCAAGAATTCAGCTCAATTGTGACACTACCTACCCAGCGATAGAATGAGATTCCATAGGTAAAGGACTCAGTCCTACAAGACCACTCTCCAGACACACACATAAGCCCAAGTTTGTTATCTGTACTTCTGACAGATCAACTAAAAACTAGAGGACTCAACAACCCTCCAACTGAGAATGCCAATCTGAAGTCCAGGTTGTCATCTGTACTTCTGACCACCTGGCTATAAATCAGAGGCTCCTATGACCCCTCCTTGAGTTCAATTAACTTGCTAAAACAGCTCAAAGAACTCAGAGAAACATTTTACTTACTGAATTACTGGTTTATTATAAAATAATAATATTAAAAAACCTGAACTTAAAAGAGAGTAGAATAATAGTTACCAAGTGCTTTTGGGAGGAGGGAAATTGGGGAGATGTTGTATAAGGGCACAAGCTTGCAAGTACTAGATGTATAAGTCCTGGAGATTGAACATGCAGCATAGTGACTATAGTCAACAATACAGTATTATAAACTTCAAAGTTGCTAAGAGAATGGATCTTAATTGTTCTCAACAACAACAAAAAATGATAATTATGTGACATGAAAAAGCTGTCANTAAGGGCACAAGCTTGCAAGTACTAGATGTATAAGTCCTGGAGATTGAACATGCAGCATAGTGACTATAGTCAACAATACAGTATTATAAACTTCAAAGTTGCTAAGAGAATGGATCTTAATTGTTCTCAACAACAACAAAAAATGATAATTATGTGACATGAAAAAGCTGTCAGCTAACACAACTGTAGTAGTCAGATTGCAATATATAAATGTAGCAAATCAAAACATACACCTCAAACTTACACAATGTTATATGTAAATTATATCTCAATAAAATGTATCATAAATTCAATATTTTCATAGATCTTAGATAAAAATAGTTGTCATTTCACAAATTCTCTAAAACAATTCTTTACTATTGCAATGTAGTAAATTTGAAGAAAAGAAACAGGAATCACATTTTTAAAAATCACAAATCAGTGTTAAGAAAGTATTGTAACTCCAAGCTTTATCTCAGACAGCTTTTTCCACATTTTCTTTTTGTTCTGTGCTAATCACCAAATGACCAGAGCACCATGTCTATCACATATAACCAGAAACACATATGACAACACTGCTTAAATCAGTTATGTCTCAAAGGTGATAAGTGTTAGAACATTGCAAAGGTTAGCAGTTTAGGATAAGATTTCATAAGCCATGATCAGGGACTNATAACCAGAAACACATATGACAACACTGCTTAAATCAGTTATGTCTCAAAGGTGATAAGTGTTAGAACATTGCAAAGGTTAGCAGTTTAGGATAAGATTTCATAAGCCATGATCAGGGACTTATGTTGTATAACACATAGATGTTTTTATAATTTTGTCTGAGCATTGAGTCATAAATGCATATGTACAATAACACATAATGTATATGCATCTTAACATACAGAGAATTATCTCAAGACACATGTTACTAATACTATAAATAAACATTCATATAAAAAGTTCCTTCAGTTCAGTTCAGTCGTTCAGTCATGTCCGACTCTGCAACTGAATGGACTGCAGCACACCAGGCTTCCCTGCTCATCACCAACTCCCGGAGCTTGCTCAAACTCATCTCTATCGAGTCGGTCATGCCATCCAACCATCTCATTCTCTGTTGTCCCCTTCTCCTCCTGCCTTCAGTCTTTCCCAGCATTGAGGTCTTTTCCAATGAGTCAGTAGTACACATTTTTGGCCAAAGTATTGGAGTTCCAGCTTCAACATCAGTCCTTCCAATGAATATTCAGGACTGATTTCCTTTAGAATTCACTGGTTGGATCTCCTTGTTGTCCAAGGGACTCTTGAGAGTCTTCTCTAACACCACAGTCTGANGCCAAAGTATTGGAGTTCCAGCTTCAACATCAGTCCTTCCAATGAATATTCAGGACTGATTTCCTTTAGAATTCACTGGTTGGATCTCCTTGTTGTCCAAGGGACTCTTGAGAGTCTTCTCTAACACCACAGTCTGACACTCAGCACTCTTTGTGGTCCAGCTCTCACATCCATACATGACTACTGGAAAGACCATAGCTTTGACTAGATGGACATTTGTTGGCAAGGTAATGTCTCTGCTTCTTAGCATGCTGTCTAGGTTGGTCATAGCTTTTCTTCCAAAGATCAGGTGTCTTAATTTCATGGCTGCAGTCATCATCTGCAGTGATTTTAGAGCCCAAGAAAATAAGTTTCTCACTGTTTCCATTGTTTCACCATCCATTTCCCATGAGTGATGGGTCTGCATACCATGATCTTAGTTTTTTGAATGTTGAGTTTTAAGCCAGCTTTGTCACTCTCCTCTTTCACTTTCATCAGGAGGCTCTTTAGTCCTCTTTGCTTTCTGCCATAAGGGTAGTGTCATCTGCATATCTGAGGTTATTGATATTTCTCCTGACAGTCTTGATTTCAGCTTGTGCTTCTTCCAGTCCAGCATTTCCCATGATGTATTCTGCATATAAATTAAATATACAGGATGCATATAAGTTAACATACAGAGAATTATCTCAAGACACATGTTACTAATACAATAAATAAGCATTCATATAAAAAGTTCTTATTTTTGTATGACAATATACAACAGGGTGACAATATACAGCTTTGACATATTCCTTAACCAGTTTGGAACCCCATTGTTCCATCTCGGGTTCTAACTGTTGCTTCTTGACCAGCATACAGATTTCTCAGGAGGCAGGTAAGGAGGTCTGGTATTTCCATCTCTTGAAGAATTTTCCACATTTTGTGATCCACACAGTCAAAGGGTTTGGCATAGTCAATGAAGCAGAAATAGGTGTATTTCTGGAATTCTCTTGTTTTATAGATGATCCATCAGATGTTGGCAATTTGATCTCTGGCTCCTCTGCCTTTTCTAAAGCCAGCTTGAACATCTGGAAGTTCA
>SJYV01030637.1:0-11961 GCA_006410875.1 Neotragus pygmaeus
GGCTTTTTAGTTCCTCTTCACTTTCTGCCATAAGGGTGGTGTCATCTGCATATCTAAGCTTATTGATATATCTTCTGGCAATCTTGATTTCAGCTTGTGCTTCCTCCAGCTCAGTGTTTCTCATGATGTACTCTGCATATAAATTAAATAAGCAGAGTGACAACATACAGCCTTGACATACTCCTTTTCCTATTTGGAACCAGTCTGTTGCTCCAGTTCTAACTGTTGCTTCCTGATCTGCATACAGGTTTCTCAAGAGTCAGGCCAGGTGGTCTGGTATGCCCATCTCTTTCAGAATTTTCCACAGTTTATTGATTATTAATCTATAATTCTATTTTTCTGCCAGTATCATACTGTTTTGCTGACTGTAGCTTTGTAGTATAGTCTGAAACCAGGGAGCCTGCTTCCTCCAGCTCTGTTTTTCTTTCTCAAGAATGCTTTGGTTATTTGGGATCTTTTGTGTCTCCATATAGATTTTAAGATTTTTGTTCTAGTTCTGTAAAAAAAAGCTTAGTGATTGAAAGGGATTGCATAGAATCTGTAGATTGCTTTGGGTAGTATAGTCATCTTGACAATATTGATTCTTCCAATCTACAGATATGGTATATATTTCCATCTCTTCATGTTTTTGATTTATTTCATTAGTGTCTGTAGTTTTCAGAGTACAGATCTTCTATCTTCTAAGGTAGGTTTATTCCTAAGTATTTTATTGTTTTTGATGTGATGGTAAATGGAATTGTTTCCTGAATTTCTCTTTCTGATCTTCTATTGTAAGTGTATAGACATGCAACAGATTTTTGTGTATTAATTTTGTAACCTGCACTGTTATCAGATTCATTGAGTTCAAGAAGTTTTCTGGTGTCATCTTTAGGATCTTCTGACACCACACTTATGGCAGAAAGCAAAGAAGAACCAATGAGCCTCTTGTTGAAAGTGAAAGAGGAGAGTTAAAAAGTTGACTTAAAACTCAACATTCAGAAAACGAAGATCATGGCATCTGGTCCAATCACTTCATGGAAAATAGATGTGGAAACAGTGGAGACAGTGACAGACTTTATTTTGGGGGGCTCCAAAATCAGTGCAGATGGTGACTGCAGCCATGAAGTTAAAAGACGGTTACTTCTTGGGAGGAAAGTTATGACCAATCTACAGAGGATAATAAAACGCAGAGACATTACTTTGCCAACAAAGGTCCGTATAGTCAAAGCTATGGTTTTTCCAGTAGTCATGTATGGAAATGAGAGTTGGACCATAAAGAAAGCTGAGTGCCGAAGAATTGATGCTTTTGAACTGTGATGTTGAAGAAGACTCTTGAGAGTCCTTTTTACCGCAAGGAGATCTAACCAGTTCATCCTAAAGGAAATCAGTCCTGATTATTCATTGGAAGGACTGATATTGAAGCTAAAACTCCAATACTTTGGCCACCTGATGCGAAGAACTGACTCATTGGAAAAGACCCTGATGCTAGGAAAGATTGAAGGTGGGAGGAGAAGGGGACGACAGAGGATGAGATGGTTAAATGGCATCACCAACTCAATGGACATGAGTTAGAATAAGCTCCGGGAGTTGGTGGTGTATAGGGAAGCCTGTCATGCTGCAGTCAGTGGGGTTGCAAAGAGTTGGACATGACTGTGACTGAACTGAGCTGAACTGAATATATAGTATCATATCTGCAAACAGTGACAGTTTAAAGTCTTCTTTTTCATTTTGGATTGCTTTTAGTTTGTTTTCTTCTCTTATTGCCATAGTTAGGACTTCCAAAACTATGATAAATAAAAATGACAGTGAACATCCTTGTCTTGTTCCTGATCTTCCAGGAAATGCTTTCATCTTTTCACCATTGAGTATGATGTTAGCTGTAGGTTTGTTGTATATGGCTTTGTTTTGTTGATGTGTGTTCCCTCAATGCTCACTTTCTGGAGAGTTTTTACCATAAAAAGGTGCTGAATTGTGTCAAAAACTATTTTTTCATCTATTGAGATGATCATGTGATTTTTATTCTTTAATTTCTTGATGTAGTATATTACATTGACTGATTTGCAGATACTGAAAAATCTTGCATCCCTGGGGATGAATCCCACTGGATCATGGTGAATGATCTTTTCAGTATATTGTTGGATACAGATTGCTAGTGTTTTGTTGAGGATTTTTTATCTATGTTCATCAGTGATATTGGCCTGTACTTTTCTCTTTTTGTGATATCTTTGGCTTTGGTGTCAGGGTGGTGATAACTTTACAGAATAAATTTGGAAGTTTTCCTTCTTCTGTAGTTTGTAGAAACAATTTCAGAAGGATATATGTTAACTGTTCTCTAAATGTTTGATAGAATTTGCCTGTGAAGCAATCATGCCCTGAACTTTTGTTGGGAGTTTTTAAATCACAGTCTCAATTTCAGTGCTTATGATTGGTCTGTTCATATTTTCTATTTCTTTTCAGTTTACTTTTGGGAGATTGTGCTTTTATGAGAATTTGTCCATTTCTTCCAGGTTGTTCATTTTATTGGCACACAATTGCTCATAGTAGTCTACTATGATCCTTTGTATTTTTTGGATTCAGTTGTAACTTCTCCTTTTTCATTTCTAATTTTACTGATGTGAGTCCACTGTTCTTTTTTCTTGATGAGTCTAGCTAAAGATTTATCAATTTTATTTATCTTTTGAAAGAACTGGCTTTTGGTTTCATTTATCCTTACAATTGTTTTCTTTGTATTTCATTTATTTCTCTTTATGATTTCTTCCCTTCAACTAACTTTAGATTTTATTTGTTCTTTCTCTAGTTGTTTTAGGTGTAGTGTTAGCTTGTTTATTTGAGATTTTTCTTGTTTCTTGGAGTGAGACTGTATTGCTATAAACTTCCCTGTTAGAACTATTTTTGCTGCATCTCATAGGTTTTGGACTTTGAGAAAGCACATAGGTGCTTTCCTTTTCATTTTTCTCTAGGTTGTTTTTTTTTTTTAATCTCCTCTTTGATTTCTTCAATGATCCCTTAGTTGTTTAGTAGCATAATATTTGGCTGCCATGTGTTCATGATTTTTATAGCTTTCTTTTTCCTTGTGCTTTATTCTAACCTCATAGTGTTGTAATCCAAAAAGATATGTGATATGATTTCAATTTTCTTAAATGTACTACGGCTCACCTTGGGCCCAGCATGTGGTCAGTCCTGAATAATGTTCCAGGTGAACTTCAGAAGAATGTGTACTCTGCTGCCTTTGGATACAATGCTGTGTAAATTATCAATTAACTCCATCTAGTCTAGAGTGTCATTTAAGGCCTGTATTTCTTTATTACATTTCTGTTTTGACAATCTGTCCATTGACGAAAGTGGGGTGTTAAAATTCCCCACGATTACTGTGTTACTGTCAGTTTCTTCCTTTATTGTTGTTAATTTTAGCCTTACATATTGAGGTATTCCTATGTTGGGTGCATATATACTTAAAATTGTTACATCTTTCCTTAGTTTGAACTGTTAATCATTACATAGTATTCTTCATCTCTTAGGACAATTTTTGTTTTAAAGAATATTTTTTTCTGCTATCATTATTATTCTAGCTTATTTCTGATTTCCATTTGCATGGAATACCTTTTCTCATCCCTAGTTTCAGTCTCTAAGTGTCCAGGTCTGAGTCTCTAGGTCTGAGGTGGGTCTCTTGTAGAAAGCATGTATACAGATTGTAAGGTTCGGAGGGCCACATTCTGAAGGGGACACTCAGGGACAGCCTCTAGTGGACTGACAAATTTTATTACCCAGCTTTCGCAGATATATGGTCTCAGGGAACAGAGCATAAAGCAGACTTGCACGTAGCCTTTCTCGATAAAACATCAAAGCATTCAAGCATAAAATACAGTTCCCACCGCCCAAGCCATAACATAGCTTTGGCGAAACTCTAAAGGGAGTCTTATCATGAAACAACAGTCCTTGCTCCCAGAAACAGGTGGTCAGAGGAAGCCTCCAAACGCCTCAAAGCCGGGCGTGTGACCCTTCATCATCCGTTCCCAGCCTGGGGCACTCGGTGAACACTCATAACCCTTTGTTATGCTCGTCCTAGCTTCCAACCTTCATCATGAATGGAGCAAATACATTTTCAGTATTTGCTTAAAGCCTTCCAGCTCCTCCACACAGGTCTTGTTCTTGTATCCACCCAGCCAGTCTATGTCTTTTGTTGATGCATTTCATCCATTTATATTTAAGATATTTATTTATGAGCCCAGTGCAATTTTCTTGATTGTTTGGGGTTTATTTTTTGTAGGTCTTTTCCTTCTCTGGTGTTCCTTGCCTAGAGAAGTTCCTTCAGCATTTTTTGTAAAGCTGGTTTGGTGATGCCGAATTCTGCTAATTTTTGCTTGTCTGTAAAGCTTTTTCCTATCTGGACAAAAGTCTTGCTGTGTAGGGTATTCTTAGTTATAAGTTCTTCTCTTTATCACTTTAAATATATTGTGTCATTCTCTTCTGGCTTGTACAGTTTCTGTTGAGAAATAAGCTTATAACCTTTTGAGTGTTCCCTTGTATGTCATTTGTTGTTTTTCCTTTGTTGCTTTTAATATTTAATCTTTGTCTTTAGCTATTGCCAGTTTGATTACTATGTGTCTCAGTGTGTTCCTCCTTGGGTTTTTCTTGCCTGGGACTCTGTGCTTCCTGGACTTGTTTGACTATTTGCTTTCCCATGTTAAGGAAGTTTCCAGCAATTATCCCTTCAAATATTTTCTCGGGTTCTTTCTCTCTTCTCCCTGTGGGTCCCCTATATTGTTAATGTTGTTCTGCTTAATGTTGTCCCAGAGCTCTTTAGAGTGTCTTCATTCCTTTCATTCTTTTTTTTTCTTTTCTATGTTCTGTTTTGCAGCAGTGATTTTTACCATTCCATTTTATAAGTAACTTATCAATACTTCTGCTTCAATTATTCCGTTATTAATTCCTTTGAGTGGTTTATCCATCCCTGTTTGTCCTTTAGTTCATCTAGGTCTTTGACAAACGTTTCTTTCATCTTCTCCATTCCTTTTCCAAGATCCTGGATCATCTTTACTATCATTATTCTGAATTATAATTCTGGAAGGTTGTCTCAGTTCAGTTCAGTTGCTCTGTCATTTCTGACTATTTGCAACCCCATGAACCACAGCACGCCAGGCCTCCCTGTCCCTCACCAAATTCCTGAGCTTGAACAAACTCATGTCCATCAAGTCAGTGATGTCATCCAACCATCTCATCCTGTCATCCCCTTTTCCTCCTGCCTTCAAACTTTCCCAGCATCAGGTTTCCAATGTTTCAGTCAGTTCTTTGCGTCAGGTAGACAAAGTATTGGAGCTTCAGCTTCAACATCAGTCCTTCCAATGAAAAATGACTGATTACTGTTAGGATCGACTGGCTTAATCTCCCTTTAGTCCAAGGGACTCTCAAGAGTCTTCTCCAACACCACAGTTCAAAAGCATCGATTCTCCAGGACTCAGCTTTCTTTATGGTCCAGATCTTACCTCCATACATGACTACTAGAAAAACCATAGCTTTAAATATATGGATCTTTGCTGGCAAGGTAATGTCTCTGCTTTTTAATATGCTGTCTTGGTTTGCCATAGCTTTTCTTCCAAGGAGTAAGCGTTTCTTTTAATTTCATAACTGCAGTCACTACCTGCAGTGATTTTGGAACCCAAGAAAATAAGGTCTGTTACTGTTTCCATTTTTTCCCATATATTTGCCATGAAGTGATGGGACCAGATGCTATGATCTTTGTTTTTTGAATGTTGAGTTTTAAGACGGCTTTTTCACTCTCCTCTTTCTTTTCATCAAGAGGCTCTTTAGTTCCTCTTCACTTTCTGCCATAAGGGTGGCATCATCTGCATATCTGAGGTTATTAATATTTCTCCTGGCAATCTTGATTCCAGCTTGTGCTCCATCTAGCCTGAGATTTCGCATGATGTATGCAGCATATAAGTTAAATAAGCAGCATGACAATATACAGCCTTGATGTACTACTTTCCCAATTTGAAACCAGTCTGTTGTTGCATGTCTGGTTCTGACTATTGATTCTTGGCCTGCATACAAGTTTCTCAGGAGGCAGGTAAGGTGGTCTGGTATTCCCATCTCTTGAAGAATTCTCCACAGTTTATTGTGATCCACATTTTTAAAGTCTATAGCGTAGTCAATAAAACAAAAATGGATGTTTTTCTGGAATTCTCTTGCTTTTTCTATGATCCAATGGAGGTTGACAATTTGATCTCTGGTTCTTCTGCCTTTGCTAAATCCAGCTTGAACATCTGGATGTTCTCGGTTGACATACTGTTGAAGCCTGGCTTGGAGAATTTTGAGCATTACTTTGCTAGTGTGTGAGATGAGTGCAATTGTGTGGTAGTTTGAACATTCTTTGACATTGGAATGAAACTGATCTTTTCCAGTCCTGTGGCCACTGCTGAATTTTTTTCAAATTTGCTAGCATATCGAGTACAGCACTTTCACAGCATTGTCTTTTAGGATTTGAAATAGCTCAGTTGGAACTCTATCACCTCCACTAACTTTGTTCATAGTGATGCTTCCTAAGGCCCACTTGACTTTGCATCCCAGGATGTCTGGCTGTAGGTGAGTGATCATACCCTCATGGTTATCTGGCTCATTAAGACCTTTTATGCATAATTCTACTGTGTATTCTTGCCACCTCTTCTTAATACCTTCAGCTTCTGTTATAGGAAGATTGTCTGTCTCCATTTTATTTAGTTGTTTTTCTTCAGTTTTATCTTGTTCTTCATCTGGAACATAATCCTCCACATTTCATTTTTATTAACTTTCTATGATCATGGTCTTTGTTCTGGAAGCTGCAGAATTTCAGTTCTTGCTTTTCCTGTCTGCTCTCTGGTAGAAGAGGCTAAGAGACTTGTGCAAGCTTCCTGATGGGAGGAACTAGCAGTGGGTAAAACTGGGTCTTTCTCTGGTGGGCCAGACAATGCTCAGTAAAAGTTTAGTCACATTGTGTGCTGATAAGTGGTCCTGTTCTCCCTCCCTGTTAGTTGTTTTGCCTAAGCTGATCCATCCCTAGAGTCCAGAGGCGCTATAGCAGGGCTAATGGCGACCTCCAAGAGAACTCACACCAAGGACCATCTGTCAGGACAGCTGCGGTCAGTGTCCTTATCCCCACAGCGAGGCACTGCTGACCCTCTCACACTAGCAGGTAGGTCTGGTTCAGTCTCCCGTGGGGGTCACTGCCCCACCCCCTGGGTGTTAGTGTGCACGAGATTTTGTGTGTGCTCTTCAGTAGTGGAGTCTCTGCCCCAGTACCGCCAAAGTCTTCAATTAAATCCTTATGGCCTTGAAAGTGAGATTCCCTAGGGACTCTTGAGTCCCTCTGCCAAATCCCCAGGCAGAGAAGTCTGTTGTGGGCTCAGAACCTTCGCAACAGGACGAGAGCTTCTTTGGTTTTATTGTTCCCCAGTTTTGGGGTCAGCTATCCAGAAGTAATGAGATTTGATTTTACTGTAACTGTGCCCCTCCTACCATCGTGTGGCAGCTTCTCCTTTGTCTTTGGACACAGAGTATCTTTTTTCGGTAGGTTCCAGTGTCCTCCTCTCAATGGTTGTTCAACAACTACTCACAATTTCTGTGCTTTCACAGGAGGAGATAAAGGGCTTCCCTGATAAAGGGCTTCCCTGATAGCTCAGTTGGTAAAGAATCTGTCTGCCATGTAGGAGATCCCAGTGTGATTCCTGAGTTGGGTAGATCTGCTGGAGAAGGGATAGGCTACCCACTTCAGTATTCTTGGGCTTCCCTTATGGCTCAGCTGGTAAAGAATCCACCTGCATTGTGGGAGACCTGGGTTCGATTCCTGGATTGGGAAGATCCCCTGGAGAAGGGAAAGGCTACCCACTCTAGTACTCTGCCCTGTAGAATTCCATGGACTGTATAGTCCATGGAGTCACAAAGAGTGTGACATGACTGAGTGACTTTCACTATCACAGAAGGAGATAAGAACATGTTTTTATACTCTGTCATCTCGAACCAATCCAAGGCAATTTTTTAAAAATATAAGTGCGTCATATGGGTTGGTGTAGCCCCTGCCAGGGTAAGCTGAAAGGCATGCAGAGAGTAGATCAGCTGAGTTTCACCCATCCCCCATGCAAGTGCCTTGTACAATGAGCAAACTGCACTTCTCTATATTGAGACCCTTGATTAAAACCACTATAGCCTTAGTTCATTTGTCTTTCCTATGTGTGTGTGTATGTGTGCATGCTCAAAAGATGTATGGCAAACCCAATAGAGTATTGTAAAGTTAAATTTAAAAATAAATAAATTAATTAATTAAAAAAAAAAAGAAAAAAAAAAACATGCATGTTTTTGAGTGCCTACTCCACAATACAATCTATGTTGTTGGTATTCTACAAGCTAAGTTATATGTCCCTTTGAGTGTTTACTCCATGGCAGAGCTTCTTTGCTAAGTACTTCATATTTATTAATACTCTGCTCCAGGAGCTAAGTTTTGTTGTTTTCATTCCCTGACTAAGGAATCTGAACTTTCTGGTTTTAAATAACTTGCCCATAGTTACATAGCTAGGAAGTGGAGGCACTGTGTTTCAAAATTCTCTTTTTATTTTTTGATTCTAAAATCCATGCACTTAGTTACTATACTATAGGGCTTTCACAGAATTTATACATTATTGTGAGAAGGCAAATATATTAACACATGGTTAAAGTAAAAGTGTAGGTGCTATTTAGGCAAGATACCTACTTAGATAGAGAAAGAAAGTTGCCAGGAGCCATTTCTCAAGAGTTTGTCCCTCAGCTGAATCTTCAAGAAGTTTACATAAATATGTGGGACTTCAAAGATTGATAAATCAAAACCACAGTGAGATATCACTTCATCCTGTTAGGATGGCTGTTATAAAAAAAAAAAAATAGTGTTCATGAGGATATGGAGAAATTGAAATTTTTGCACACTGTTTGAAGGGATGCAAAATGGTACAGTTGCTACTATGAAAAACAGTATAGAGTTTCCTCAAAAAATCAAAATAGAGCCATCGTATGATCCAGCAATACCATTTCTGGATATGTATTGGAAAGAATTGAAATTAGGATCTCTTAAGAGATTCTGGCATTCCTGTGTTTACTGTGGCACTATTCGCAATAGAAAAGATGTAGAAACAAACTAAATATTCATCAATCAATGAATATATAGATAAACTGTGATATCTATGTATATACTTGTGTGTGTGTGTGGTGTGTGTGTGATGGAATATTATTCAGCCTGGAAAAAGAAGGAAAATCTGAAATATGCAACATGGATGGCCCTTGAGGACATTATGCTCAGTGAAATAAGTCAACAGAAAGACGAATGCTACATGAGTCTACCTATATAAGATATCTAAAATACTGAAACTCATAGAATCAAAGAGTAGAATGGTAGCTGCCAGAGGCTAAAAGGAGAGAGAAATGAAGAGCTATTTTTTAATGGGTACAGCATTTCAGTTTGGGTAGATGAAAGTGTTCTGTAGGTGGATAGTGGTGATGGTTGTACAACAACGTGAATGTTCTTAGTGCCATTGCATTGTGCACTTAAAATGATACATTTGTTATGTATATCTTATTATAATTTATAATAATTCATTGGTTTTTTGGATCTCAGTACATAACTTATTTAACCTGATTTTTTTTTTTTTAATTTGGAAACTGACCTAGGACATTTTGAGCAAGGATTTGGCCTAAAAGATTGATAGTTGCTTTAGAAAATGAATCTGCAGAATTGGAAACTTTATAATCAAATCTAAAAGTTTATAGTTGACTATAATGTAGTTATAGAGGATGGTTTTCAAGATAATACTTTTAGGAATTTTGTTATTTTAACATGAAACCTGACCATTGAAATTTGTTTAGGGCTTTAGTTTGAAAAGCAATTTCACATACATTCTTTCATATTATCTCATGGTGTTTGTTGAGATTGCTCAGCCTCAAATTGTTATATGTGAGTTAGAGCTGAAGTGAGAAGATTCACTGAGCTAAAGTGATTTGCCTATCTTTTGCACATACTCCTAGAGTTATGATGATGTTAAAGATACCTAATTGATGAGACTATAACTCTTATCTTAATGACAGTAGCAGAGATAATAGTTTCATAGATTTTTCTCTTTTTAATCATTGAAAAAAATTTAAACTTTATGCCACCATTAATTATTTAAATGGACACATTGCGAATGAATAAAGAGATGTGGAGAATGTACTTGAAGAGTTTACATAACAAAATGCATTTGGCTTAGGCTTATGTAGGGAAAGGCAGTGTCTGGCTGCAGCACTCAGTAAGAGCAAGAAGAGAATGGATAACTAGGAAAGAGGACATTGGTACGTTCTAGGAGCTGCCTACCTTTGAATTATTTACTTTTTGAGGACCCCTCTCTAATTTCTTTTGGGTACATCCATGCTGTTGCTGAGGAGCCAAGAGGGTGTGCTCTGACCCTTCCTAAGCCACATGCCAACATCAGGATCTTGGAATTTTCTGTCCAAATGGCCCTGAGCTCATTTCTAGCTGTTTAGAAACCTCTTATCGGATCTTTTCTTCCTTCCCTGCCATTTTACCCACCTCTGTGTCCAGGTGTTTACATGAAGGTGGCCGTGTGGGGAAAGGTTGGTTGTAGTGGATGATGCTCACACGGGGAATCAGGGTCCTGAAATAAGGAGATCTTGAAGATAGTTTAATCAGGTATAAATTATTGAAATATTTCCCCCTATATTATACCTTTTTAGGCAGTTTCATAAGCTCTTTGCATGTTTTTTTTTTTAATCTCTGTTTTTGCTCAGTCCTAGAAACTTCTAGAAGATACTGCCTATCTATTTTTAAAGCCTAAATTCATATAGAGAGATGACAAAGAATTGTCTGGGGTCAAAAGAGAAGGGGGAGGATCTTATACACACACACACACACACACACACACACACACACACATACATATATACTTTTTTTTTTTTTTTTCAGCAAAAAGTGGGTTCCTCTGCATGGATGTGCCTAAGGAGATGAAGGGGAAGCAGTAGAGTTCCTAGCTTGACCAAAGGATTCCTTCCTCCTCTGTGGGCAAAAAACCATAGAGATGTGACTTCAAGGGCTCTTTATGACCATAGTAGCAGAGAAATAAGAGACTTTATCCCCTACTTTCTGGGCATGACATGCCCCCTGGGTTCAGGTATGACCCTGAAGAAGAGCTAAACAATGAATGTGATTAAATAGCTCATTAAAAAACAAGGGTTGATACTCCAAATATAATTCGATTTAAAACAATGAAGACATAGATCTTCTCAGCAGTCCTGAGTCTACACTAAGATTCATTTCTGATGCATTAGAAAGTTTGTTTTAATTATGAAATGTGTTAAATAATGCTAACAGTTAGGACGGCAAAAAATTCATCTCTGTTGTTGCTGTGCCGTTCAGTCGCTCGGTTGCATCCGACTCTTTGCGACTCCATGGACTGCAGGACTCCATGCTCCCTGTCCTTCCCCATTTCCCAGAGCTTGCTCAAACTCGTCCACTGAGTAGGTGTTGCCATTCATCCCCTGTGGTCCCTGTTTCCTCCTGCCTTCAATCTTTCCCAGCATCAGGGTCTCGGTGGGTGCAAATGTTTACTATGTGCCAGGTACATTTTTAATGTCTAATATGTACCATCTAGCTTATTTTTACCACAGCCCTATGCAGCAGGTGGTATTATTCCCTTTTATTTTAATCTAAGGAGGCTGAAACCTAGTGAAGGTAAATTACTTATTAAAAGCATAGCTGATAATTAGTAGCAGAGCCTAATTCAGCTGTTCTCTTTTATTCTAAAGTACATATGCTTAGTCACTATAGAGGCTTCCTAGATAAGGAGTTTATGTTTATCACACGGAGAGTAAAATTATGCCTCATGTCTCTATAGTGATTTGTTTTACCTAAAGCATTTTTACATGCAAGAACAACATTCTTCTAATTTTTATTATCTGGGGCAAGATGATAGGCAACTATTAAAGGGTTGGAGC
>SJYV01030638.1:0-34818 GCA_006410875.1 Neotragus pygmaeus
GATTGATCAAATTCAATAATCATAATAGATGAATAGTTAACCATCCTATGGTCATGGAGATTGAAAAGTTGAATATGTATATATTTTAAAAATAATAACTCTATATTTCACATTATTAGAGAGTTTATACCCAAATATTAATCAACACTAGGCTATGAACATATTTTTTGTAGGCTACCTGCATATTTACATAAGATTATCATTTTTTGTGTCCAATCTTAATTTGGTAAAAATTTACCCCTATTTCATATGCAGTTGAAATATCTTAATGTTGGCTTTGTGAAACTAAATTTAAAAATAATGCTTGTTAGAAATACTTACAATATCTACGTTCATCAGTGATATTGACCTGAAGTTTTCTTTTTTGTATGGAAATACAAAAAAAAACCCCTCAAATAGCCAAATCAATCTTAAGAATGGAAATGGAGGAATCAACCTGCCTGATTTCAGGCTCTACTATAAAGTTACAGTCATCAAGACTGTATGGCACTGGCATAAAGACAGAAATATAGATCAATGGAACAAAATAGAAAGCCCAGAGATAAATCCACACACCTGTGGACACCTTATCTTTGACAAAGGAGGCAAGAATATTCAATGGAGAAAAGACAATCTCTTTAACAAGTGGTGCTGGAAAAATTAGTCAACCACCAGGTAAAAGAATGAAACTAGAACACTTTCTAACATCACACACAAACGAACTCAAAATGGATTAAAGATCTAAATGTAAAACCAGAAACTTTAAAGCTCCTAGAGGAAAACATAGGCAAAACACTCTCTGACATAAATCACAGCAAGATCCTGTATGATCCACCTCCCAGAGTAATGGAAATAAAAGCACAAATAAACAAATGGGACCTAATTAAACTTAAAAGCTTTTGCACAATGAAGAAAACTACAAGCATGGTAAAAATACAGCCTTCAGAATGGGAGAAAATAACAGCAAACGAAGCAACTGACAAAGAATTAATCTCAAAAATATACAAGCAGCTCATGCAGCTCAATACCAGAAAAATAAGTGAACTCAATAAAAAAAATGGGCCAAAGAACTAAACAGACATTTCTCTAAAGAAGACATGCAGATGACTAACAAACACATGAAAAGATGCTCAACGTCGCTCATTATCGGAGAACTGTAAATCAAAACCACAGTGAGGTACTATCTCACATCGGTCAGAATGGTTGCTATCAAAAAGTCTACAAACAATAAATGCTGTAGAGGGTGTGGAGAAAAGGGAACACTGTTACACTGTGGTTGCGAATGCAAACTTGTACAGCTGCTATGGAGAACAGTGTGGAGATTTCTTAAAACCCTGGAAATAGAACAGCTTATGACCCAGCAACCCCACTGCTGGGCATACACACTGAGGAAACCAGAACTGAAAGGGACACATGTACCCCAGTGTTCAACGAAACACTATTTACAATAGCTTGGACATGGAAGCAGCCTAAATATTTATCGGCAGATGAATGGATAAGAAAGTTGTGGTACATATACACAATGGAATGTTACTCTGCTATTAAAAAGAACACATTTGAATCAGTTTTAATGAGGTGGATGAAACTGGAGTCTATTATAGAGAGTGAAGCAAGTCAGAAAGAAAAGCACTAATACAGTATATTAGCACATATAAAAAACAGACTTTTGTACTCTGTGGGAGAAGGCAAGGGTGGGATGATTTGAGAGCATAGCATTGAAACATGTATATTGCCATATGTGAAACATGACAAGTCCAAGTTCAACCCATGAAACAGGGCACTCAAAGCCAGTGCACTGGGGCAACCCAGAGGGATGGGAAGGGAAGGGAGGTGGAAGGGGGATTCGGGATGGATGACAAATGTACACCCATGGCTGATTCATGTCAATATAAGGCAAAGACCACAATATTGTAAAGTAATTGGCCTCCAATTGAAATAAATAAATTGAATTTTTTAAAAAAGAAATTATTACAACAGAGCCTGTGTATACACATAATGCAAATTAGCCAATCACTTTAATTTTGATTACCCTACAGACCCATAAATATTATTTTTCACTGTGAACAGCAACTGTTTTGTCCTGCTTAGAGAAATTTATTATTATTTCTATCTTGTTGCACTTTATACAACAAAATCATAGCAGCATAATTTGAAGCACTGGGGAATAAAAATGACTTTTCAAACATAACTTTGACAGTTGAAGACTCAAAGTTATGACAGTTTTCCTGCAATTCTGTGGGGTGTATGTTGGAGTTTATCATTATTTGACATCTGTTTTACCTTCTCCAGATGCTTCCTTCACGTATATCACTTTGTCTTGTAGCGAATGTGATAATTTTGAACTCATGTTTGCACATAGATACCACGTCCACTGGGCTTCCCAGGTGGCACAAGTGCTAAAGAATCTGCCTACTAATGCAGGAGATGCAACAGATGCAGTTTCAAACCCCCAATTAGGAAGATCCTCTGGAGTAGGATATGGCAACCCACTCCAGTATTCTTGCCTAGAAAATGCCATGGACAAGAGGAGCCTGGCAGGCTACAACCCACGGGGTTGCAAAGAGTCAGACATGACAGCGTTCATGCACTATGTCCATTATTTAGAGAGATATAGTGAATTCTCTTGTATTATTGAAGCATTATCTGTTACTAACATCTAACTCTTTGCTTCATCTACTTAAAAGAAACATACAGTACTTGCTGGCATTAGCTGTAAATGTAATGGAATTCCAGACTTCAATTATGAATTATCATTATCTCAAGAAAATGGATGAGTAGGCAAGAAAACAGTTTCTTGTGTCATCGATGGGTTGTAACATTACTAAATGCAGTTTGGCAAAGATAGAATAGAATAGCATAAAATGTCAGTACAGGAGACTTGGCTGATACTGTCAGAACAGAACTATACTCAAGGGTCAGTAACTTTAAAGTTTGGTAAGACAAGCCCCTGGCAAAAGAAAAGACAGCATATACAAAAGAGAAACAGAAGTCACATAACATCATGCTTATTATCCTCTGAGGAGGTTATTATATTTCTAAAAGACATGTTGCTGTTATTTACATTGAGACTAGTATATATCCATCACAGGCTATGTAACTACCACAGCTCACAATATCATTAGTAACTTCTTTCTTTCCAGATTTACTGAGGAATAATTAGTAAATATAAATATAATTAAAGTATATGTGATGATTTGAAATACATATACATTGTGAAATCATTACCACAGTCAAGTTAATTATCACATCCATCACCTTGTATAGTTAACTCTCTCTCTCACTGTCTTTAAGTCTCTGGCAGTGAGAATGTTTAAGATCTCTGAAAATTTCAAGTATATAACACCAAGTTAGTAACTATAGGTACCACGTTGTACATTAGATCCTCAAACTCATTCATCTTATAACTGAAATTTTGTATTCTTTGACCTGTATCCACCCATTTTCCTCAGCTCCTGGCAACCATCATTCTGCTCTCTGTTTCTATGAGATTGGCCCTTTTGTTTTTGATTCCATGTATAAGTGATATCATACAGTGTTTGTCTGTATCTGGCTTATTTCACTTAGCATAATCTTCTCCAGGTTTGTCCATGTTGTAGCAATGGAAGGATCTCTTTCCTTTTTGTGTCTGAATAATATTAATATTTCTATCTATCCATACACATGTCTTATTTTCTTTATCCATTAATCCAGCTGTGAAGACACAAGTTGATTCTGACCCATGGAATAGAATAGAGAACAGAGAAGTAAACCCGTGTATACATGGTGAACTAAACTTTGATCTGTAGATGTTCATGTTTTCCAACATCATTAAAAAATTATTTATTTTTAAATTGCAGATTAATTGCTTTACAGACAGAATTTTGCTGTTTTCTGTCAAGCCTCAACATGAATCAGCCATAGGTATACATGTATTCCCTCCCTTTTGAACTTCCCTCCCATCTACCTCCCCATCCCAACTCTCTAGGTTGATACAGAGCCCCTGTTTGAGTTCCCTGAGACATACAGAAGATTCCCGTTGGCTATCTCTTTTATATATGGTATTGTAAATTTCCATGTTACTCTTTCCCTACATCTCACCCTTTCCTCCCCTCTCCCCATGTCCATAAGTCTATTCTCTATGTTTGTTTCTCCATTGAGAAATTCCTCAGTACCATTTTTCTAGATTCCGCATACATGAGTTAGTATATGATATTTCTGTTTCTGTTTCTGACTTACTTCACTCTGTATAATAGGTTCTAGGGTCATCCACCTCATTAGAACTGACTCAATTGCATTCTTTTCATGGCTTGTGTATATGTACCACAACTTCTTTATCCATTCATCTGTCAATGGCCATCTAGGTTGCTTCCATGTTCTAGCTATTTTAAATGGTGCTGCAATGAACAACAGAATACATGTGTCTTTTTCAATTTTGGTTTATTGAAGCTGAACAATAGAGAGGCTGGCCCATCAAACACCTGATGCACTGAACTACAGACTAGGACCCCAACCAGGGGCCCCTTTAAGTGCCTGATGTGCCAATCTGAAGAGCAGGGCCCCAGCCAGGGGGCCCCCTATGTGCCTGACATGGCAAACAACAGAGAAAGACTCCAGGCAAGGGAGCCCCCTAAGTGCCTGAATGGGTGGAGGAACGGAGAAAGAATGGCCAAAGAGGCCTTCTGACTGCCAGCTAAAAGAGTCTTGAGAAAATATTCTGATAGGGCCATAACTCCTACGGCAGAAGCTGTCCACGTCCCTGCACACTTGGCACTGCCAGGGTCCCCACAAGCCAAGCAGTTGCACCAGTTTTCCCACTGTGTGTTCTTAATGCCCTTGTCAAAGTTTAGTCCACCATGTAAACATAGGTTTATTTCTCTGCTCTCTATTCTGTTGCATTGGTCAGAATCAAGTTGTGTCTTCATTGATGAATTAATGGATAAAGAAAATAAGATACATGTATGGATAGATAGAAATATTAATATTATTCACCACTTTCATGCTCAACCCTTACTGGGGCAAGGCTGCTGCAGGAAAAAAAAAATATTGCATCTATGCATGCAGGGTCACTTCTATCGTGTCCAACTCTTGATGACCCTGTGGACTGTGGTCTGCCAGTCGAGTTCTCCAGGCAAGAATTTTGGAGCATATTGGTCCATACTTGTTGCCATACCCTTCTAGAGCACTATCTCTCCTGTTGCCCTAGCTGCCAACTCCTCTGAGTACCTGGTGCTGCCAGAACTCCTGCAATACAAGCAGCTGCACCACCTCCACACCTGGCCCTCATAGGGGCAAACCCAGGGCAGCCTCAGGAGCAAACCCCAGTGGACCACCCACATGCAGAGGTGGAAATAAAACCACAGTTGAAATCCAGAAGCAGTGTGGCTAAGGAAGAAGACCCAAAACCTTCCCACCAGCTGTATAAGCTGCAGATTAAATCTACATGATCAACTAGGCAGACTCTGTGTCTATGGAATATAGAAAGTGAAAGTGAAATCGTTCAGTCGTGTCGGACTCTTTGCGACCCCATGGACTGTAGCCTACGAGACTCCTCCATCCATGGAATTTCTCAACCAAGAGAATTGGAGTGGGTTGCCATTTCCTTCTCCAGAGGATCTTCCCAACCCAGGGATTGAACCCAGGTCTCCTGCATTGCAGCCAGGTTCTTTACTGACTGATTTGTGTGGGAAGCCCTTTACATTACCATATGTAAAATAGATTGCTGTTTGGCTCAGGAAACTCAAACAGGGGCTCTGTATCAACCTAGAGTGTTGGGATGGGGAGGGAGATGGGAGGGAGGTTCAAAAGGGAGGGGATATATGTATACCTATAGCTGATTCATGTTGAGGTTTGACAGAAAACAACAAAATGCTGTAATGCAATTATCCTTCAATAAAAATATAAATTAAAAAAAATGGGCAGAGGACCCAAATAGGCACTTTTTCCCCAAAGAAGACATACAGATGCCCTACAGAAACATTAAAAAAATGTTGAACATCACAAATAATGGGGGAAATGGGTATCAAAAACACAATGAGATATCATCTCATACACATTAGGATATCTTCTATAAAGACAGTTAACAAGTCTTGAGGGTGTGAAGAAAAGGGAGCTCTTGCACTATTGATGTGAAAGCAAATTAGTATAATTATTATGGAAAATAGCATGGAGTTTCCTCAAAAGATTAAAAAAAAGTGAATTATAATAAATAACATCTATTTCAAGAGGACATTTATATTGATTCTGATCAAGGGAACAGGAAAGAGAACAGAGAAATACACCCATGTGTACATGGTGAACTAAACTCTGATGAGGGCATTAAGGACACACCACAGGAAAAGGACAGTTGCTTCAATAAATGGTGTTGAAACATTTAACAATTTGAAAATGGGCTAAATATATAAAACACTAGTTTTCATGCATTTGAAACCAGACAGTTCAGGCCTGTGATTTCTGAGTAAACATTTCGGAGTCTGAATACTTTCTTGCAAATTTACCTGGTAATGCAAAGTTTAAAGTTCCTTAGGAAGGTCCTGGACATAGTTTTCAAGGCTGTTTTAGCTGCCCTGCTAATTCTGTTCTGAGGATGCTATCTGAGACATTTATGTGACATTTCTACTCTCCTTTTAGGGAATTCAAACTCTTCTGAGCCCTCTGTGAGTCCTGGAAATACTTCATCTGCTTTTTCAAAGTGGTTCTTTTTCTGGCTTTAGATTTTTTTTTCCCCCTCAAATGTATATAGTTGAGTACTCTGCCAATAACTTGCTAGAATTTCTCTGCCTTTTTCTGTAATTCTTTCTCTGAAGCTTTCCCCTTTCAGACACTTTGGTCCCTGTGAAATGTGATTGGTTACTCAAGCCAGCAAGAATGCCTCACTGTTTGTCCTAATGTTTCCTGCATTACATCATGAAAATTTCATGGAAGCAATAAGCTGGTGTAGTCATATGGATTGCTTTTTTTGGTTTCTGTTTATTCAGGAATTACAGGTCTGAACTGCCTGTTGTCAAATGCATGAAAATAAGTGTTTTATAGGTTTAACCCATTTTTCAAATTGTTAAATGAGGGAGTGTTTTCCCATCTTGCCTAGAAACAAAAAAAATTTATTTGGGATATTTTACAATTTTGATTTTCAGTTGAAGAATTTTTCTGAAACTGAATGCTGAATTAGTGCAATTCCATATGATTTTTAATATGAAGCCTATGTGTTTTTCAGATTAAAGAGAAAAAATAGTAGAATTTGGAAGAATGCAATTTTAGTTTTTTTCAAGTTTACATACTTTTTGGTCTTTTGTATGTTTCAAACATGAATAAGAATAAACTATTTTTATGAAATGAATGTTTAGTCCCTCCAAAATTCATATGTTGAAGTACTAACCCCAAGTGTGATGATATTTGGAGACATGATTTTGAGGGGATAATTAGAGTCAGATGAGGTCATGAGAGTGGTGTTCTCATGATGAGATAAACATCCTTGTAAAAAGAAAAATCAGAGAGCTTGATCACTCTGTCCCTGTGTGCACACAAAGAAGAGGTTATGTGAACACACGATGAAATGGTAGCTACCTATAAACCAAAACAGGAGGCCTTAGAACATCTTAATCTCAGATTTTCTAGCCTCTAAAATTGTGAAACATACTTAAAAACGATTAGGGTACGCAGTCTATGGTATTTTGTGAAGGCAGCCCAACCTAACGAACACAAATATTAATATGAAAATTTACATAAATAATATTGCAGCTTTTTCTATCAGGAGCATATTCGAATGAGATTAACAGATTTGAAGCTCAAAAATAGTCCATGTATTTAGATGAGGCAGGTGTGTATGTGTGTGTGTGTGTGTGTGTGTGTGTGTGTGTGTGTATGTGTGTGTGTGTGTTTGTGTGTGTATTTAAATGGGAATTAATCCCTCCCTGAACAAGGAGAAGTGAATTCTGGATCTGCCATTTAAAAAAAAAATTAAGTTTATTTATTTTAATTGGAGGCTAGTCACTTTACAACATTGTATTGGTTTTGTCATACATCAACATGAATCCGCCACGGGTGTACACGTGTTCCCCATCCTGAACCCACCTCCCACCTCCCTCCCCATACCATCCCTCTGGGTCATCCACTTTTTATAAGAAAATGTTGATAAGTGAGTTAGGCTTTAGAATTTTATCTATATGAACTGAATCCTGACACTATCACACATCAGTTGCAAGATCATGTATAAGTTAAAGTCTCTCATCTGTTAAAATGAAAAAAATAATATTAGTTTTTATCACATAAGTTTTTTTGAGTATCCAACCTACAGACCATATTAAAAAGCAGAAATATTACTTGCCAACAAAGGTCCATCTAGTCGAGGCTATGGTTTTTCCAGTGGTCATGTATGGATGTTAGAGTTGAACTGTGAAGAAAGCTGAGCACCAGAGATTTGATACTTTTGAACTGTGGTGTTGGAGAAGACTCTTGAGAGTCCCTTGGACTACAAGGAGATCCAACTAGTCCATCCTAAAGGAGATCAGTCCTGGGTGTTCATTGGAAGGACTGATGTTGAAGCTGAAACTCCATTACTTTGGCCTCCTGATGCAAGGAGCTGACTTATTTGAAAAGGCCCTGATGGTGGGAAATATTGAGGGCAGGAGGAGAAGGGGACAACAGAGGATGGGATGGTTGGATGACATCACTGACTCAATGGACATGGGTTTGGGTAGACTCCAGGAGTTGGTGATGGACAGGGAGGCCTGGTGTGCTGTGGTTCATGGGGTCACAAAGAGTCAGACACAACTGAGTGACTGAACTGAAATTGAAAATAAAACTATTAATATTCAGTTCAGTTCAGTTCATTTCAGTCACTCTGTCATGTTTGACTTTTTGTGATCCCATGAAATGCAGCACTCCAGGCTTCCCTATCCATCACCAACTCCTGGAGCTTACTCAAACTCAAGTCTATTGAGTCGGTGATGCCATCCAACCATCTCATCCTCTGTCATCCCCTTCTCCTCCTGCTTTTAATCTTTCCCAGCATCAGGGTCTTTTCCAGTGGATCAGGTCTTCACATCAGTTGGCCAAAGTATTGGACTTTCAGCTTCAGCATCAGTCTTCCAAAGAATATTCAGCACTGCTTTCCTTTAGGATGGACTGGTTGAATCTCCTTGATGTCCAAGGGACTCTCAAAAGTCTTCTCCAACAACACAGTTTAAAAATAAAACACTTAATATTAGACATATTAATTTATCAATAATTTCAGTGATTATTTGTATCACTACTATGCTACTGTGGACAAAGTAAGTTATATAACCTGTCTAAATTTTTTTTTAATCTCTAAAACTGATAAGGATTCTTATCTTTAAAAACTCAAGGAAAAAGCAGATTGTACTAATATATATGATTTGATTCAGAGTATATGTTAATAAGTATTACTATAATAAAAATGCTTATACTGGTTCTATTTTTGATAATTTAGATTTAACTTTATTGTTCCAAANCTCTAAAACTGATAAGGATTCTTATCTTTAAAAACTCAAGGAAAAAGCAGATTGTACTAATATATATGATTTGATTCAGAGTATATGTTAATAAGTATTACTATAATAAAAATGCTTATACTGGTTCTATTTTTGATAATTTAGATTTAACTTTATTGTTCCAAAAGATTCTCATCAAAATTTCTTTTGTGTGTGTGTGTGTGTGTGTGTGTGTGTGTGTGTGTAGTTTTTTTGACTAGGAACATACCATTTCTTTTTTTCTTAGAGATGCAATATAAAAGTTATCAATACATTATATTTCAATACATTTCAATACATTAATTTTTCATTCTGGTGAAAAAACTGAAAATAAATAGAAGTCTTATTTAAAGATCACAGGGTTAGCCCATTTGGAGTTGTGTAGGTTTGGACTGTGAAAAAGGCTGAGCACCGAAGAATTGATGCTTTTGAACTGTGGTGCTGGAGAAGACTCCTGAGAGTCCCTTGGACTGCAAGGAAATCCAACCAGTCCATTCTAAAGGAGATCAGCCCTGGGTGTTCTTTGAAAGGAATGATGTTAAAGCTGAAACTCCAGTACTTTGGCCACCTCATGCGAAGAGTTGACTCATTGGAAAAGACTCTGATGTTGGGAGGGATTGGGGGCAGGAGGAGAAGGTGACGACAGAGGATGAGATGGCTGGATGGCATCACCGACTAGATGGAGGTGAGTCTACGTGAACTCCGGGAGTTGGTGATGGACAGGGAGGCCTGGCATGCTGTGATTCATTGGGTCGCAAAGAGTTGGACATGACTGAGCGACTGAACTGAACTGAACTGAGCTGAATTCATCAGAAGTTTTTATAGGACCTCTACGTGAATTCACACTAGACCAAAAAACATAAAGGTCACTTCAAAGTTAGATTCCTTTTAGCAGAAGAACCACTGAGATATAATGTGGAAAAAAAAGAAGATTCCTGTTTAAAGTAAGTGGGAATTTCCCTAGTATCAATTTTAGTTAACAAGATACCATTCTCCAAAAATGGTGAACTAGCATTATTTCTAATGATAGAAATAATTGAAATTTCAAGTTCAACTAATAGGACAGAATAACAACCATATATTGATTTTCTGAATTTCAGCAGTCTATTAAATTTGTAGTTGGAAGTTGTTTAGAGTAGCTTTCATAAACTAATATACTGCTAAGCCAAACTGTGTATCAGATATAATTCTAAAAGCATCATTCACAGTATATTAAACTTTATTTTGAGATCATTTTAGTGCAGTGGGAGGGAATAACACAGAAAAAAATCTCATATACTCTTTCCCCAGTTTTTCCCAACGGTATTTTGCAAAACAAAAGTACAATACAGAACCAGTGTATTGATAGTGATACAGTCATGATTCAGAACATTTTCATTAGCATGAGAATCCTTCACATTGGTACTTTTAGAGCCACTTGCTTCTCTCCCACCTCCATCCCTCCTTCATCCCTAATAAACAGCAGTATGTTCTCCATTTTTATAAGTTTGTCATTTCAGGAATTTTTTATGAATGGACTTGTACAGTATGCAACTTCTAGAATTTAATTCAGCATAAGTCTATGGAGAGCTGTTTAGATTCCTCCCTTTTTATTGTTGAATGGTACTGCCTGATACTGAGTTTCCACATTCAACCATCCTCTCATTGAAGGACATCTGGATTGTTGTTAAATTTGGACTATTATGAATAATGCTGCTAAACATTTGTGTTAGGTTTTTGTGTGAATGCAAGTGTTTATTTCTCCAGGATAGTTAATGCACATTTCAAGGTACTATGACAATTGCTTTTTTTTTTAATAGAGTGAATTTATTATTTTCCACTCCCATCAGCAATGAACAAAAGATCCAGTCTCTCTGCATTCTGCTCAGCATTTGGTATTTTCATTATTTTTTGTTTAAGTCAATGTGATACATGAGTTGTGATTACTCATTGCCCGTTTAAGTTGAATTTCACTAGCAGCTAAGATGTGGAACATCTTTTCAAGCAGTTATTTACTATCTGAATGCTTCTTTTGGAAAAATAGCTCTTTATGTCTTTCCACTTTTTTCTAGTTGGATTGTTTGATTTTTTTTTCTTTTTATTGCTCAAGTTTCAGAGTTCTTATGTATTCTAGATACTAGTCCTTTGTCGGAGAAGGAAATGGCAATCCACTTCAGTGTTTTTGCCTGGAGAACACGGACACGACTGAAGCGACTTAGCAGCAGCAGCAGCAGCAGTCCTTTGTTAGATATGTGTTTTATAAATACTTTTATAAATACTTTTCCTTTTTCTGTATCTTTTCATTTCTGTAACAGAAACTTTTGTGCATCAAAAGGTTTTAATTTTGATAAAGTTCAATTTAAAAACTTTTAATTTTATGTACTATTATGCTTTGATGTCATGTGTAAGAATTCTTTCACTAGATCTTAATGTCAAAGGTTTTCTCTTATGCTTTTTTATGCTGTATAGCTTTACACTTTCCATTTGTCTGTCATCTATTTTTAATTTATTGATACATAAAGTATGAAGCATTTAATTCCTTGGACATTACTGTCTATGCTCCATTTGCTGTGTATATTTTATTTATTTGTTTTTGATTGCCTATTTACTCTAATTTTAAGAAAAGAATAATAGTAGTAAAACACAGACTATGATTATGGATCATTAAATAATGAATTGAGAAGCTTATATATATATATATATTATATTTATATTTCATATATTATATATATTGCTTTTCAGCAAAATTNCTAATTTTAAGAAAAGAATAATAGTAGTAAAACACAGACTATGATTATGGATCATTAAATAATGAATTGAGAAGCTTATATATATATATATATTATATTTATATTTCATATATTATATATATTGCTTTTCAGCAAAATTTTTAATATTTGAGGGCATCTGCTTTCATGAAGGGGTCATATAATTTTTGTAATATAACTGATCCTCAATGGTTTAAATGTGTCGTTGAATAACAAAGCTTTTATGGTTAAAAAGTTTTGAAGCAGGATGGATTGTTTTTTCTTTGAAGAAACAATTTTGCTACAATTAAATTTTAAAATGTAAAGCTCAGTTCAATAGACATAGAATGCTAAATCCACCAAGTTGGAAGAAAGTTGGTTTTATTTTTAACACTCTTCCCCCATATGTTGGTCAGTTACAGATATTACAAACAAAACCAAATTAATGGAAGACATTTGAATGCAAAGACCGAAGAGGAGGCTTGAGTTTTTTTTTGTTTTGTTTTTGAATTTTAACAGTAGAATATTAACCTCTAACAAAAATTAATTAAAAAAAAGAATCACTGTGGTTTTTTTCTTTCCAAAATCATCTTAAATTAATAAAATAGAATTAACTTTAAGATTATAATTATCTGCTTCCTCTTCTGGTTTCAAACATAATGCTTGGAGAACAGTCATTATTGTTGTGCAAATTACTTTTCAGCCAGGATACTCAATGTATCAATTTTTCCTCATCTGGGATCAACTTATTCATTCATTGGTTTTTATTTTATATAGATTCTTGCTGAATTTGAAAATAAATATTTGAGAAAAAATAAACAAATGAAGATATACTCATTAATTTATGCCAAGGAAATAGGCGTTTTATGACAAATCTGCATCACTGAACACTTCGACTTTTCAAGGCATCTGTCCAATAATTCAACTGAGAGTATAAAAGCAGCTTAAAAAACAGACATGTGCTTTAAATAATGACTATAATCATAATTTTTTAAATAGAGGTTTAAAATTCAATCTTATTTTAAGTTTCTTCCATACTGTCTTGATGACTGTGGCTTTGTAGTAGAGCTTGAAGTCAAGAAAGTTGATTCCTCCAGTTCCATTCTCCTTTCCCAAGATTGCTATGGCTATTGGAGGTTTTTTTGTATTTCCATACAGATCTTGAAATTATTTGTTCTAGTTCTGTGAAAAACACCGCTGGTAGCTTGATAAGGATTGCATTGAATCTGTAGATTGCTTTGGGTAGTATACTCATTTCATTATATTGATTCTTCCAATCCATGAACATGGTATATTTCTCCGTCTATTAGTGTCCTCTTTGATTTCTTTCNTGAATCAGTTCTAATGAGGTGGATGAAACTGGAGCCTATTAAACAGAGTGAAGTAAGTCAGAAAGAAAATCACCAATACAGTATACTAATGCATATGTATGGAATTTAGAAAGATGATAATGAGAACCCTATATGTGAGACACCAAAAGAGACACAGATGTATAGAACAGTCTTTTGGACTCTGGGAGAGGGCAAGGGTGGGATGATTTAGGAGAATGGCATTGAAACATGTATATTATTTCACAGATAACATGTATCTGTGACACAGCTCGCCAGTCCAGGTTCAATGCATGAGACAGGGTGCTCAGGGCTGGTGCACTGGTATGACCCTGAGGGATGGGATGGGGAGGGAGCTGGGAGGGAGGTTCAGGATGGGGGCACATGTACACCCATGGCGGATCCATATCAATGTATGGCAAAAACCACTACAATACTCCAAAGTAATTAGTCTCCAATTAAAATAAATAAATTTAAATAACTAAATGAAACAATTATGCAAGGAAAAAAAGGAGAAGCTGAATATGATGAAGAACTGTCAATTTGCAAAATTCCTGAATTGAGCCAACAGATGAAAATGTGCAAACAGGTAAGAGTTCCTGGAACTAAGAGGAGAGACTTTTTGGAAAAATAACAAGGAGATAATGGAAAATAAGATGAAAGACCACTGTGGCCAGTTGGCAATTGCAGATGGAAGAAAATGAGAGGGAAAAATTTGTATGATGATCCTGTGCTTCTATAAATAATCTTTAGACTTTACAATAAGGGTTCAAAGTAAATAATAAGAATTCTAATATCATAGAGACAAGGCTCATTGTCTAAACTTTTTAGTAACCCCTATCACAGTCACTTACAATTTACATTAACTTAATTTAAAACATTCACATTCTTATTTAGTTTCTTTTTCCATATTTTTGCTGTCTTCATCCATTCCAATTTGATTATCAGTCTGCTTTTTAGTAACTGGCAAACTCCTAAATAGCACACATCACTTGCCATATAGGTCATCACATCTGATACCTAGCAAACAAGAAATATATTTAATATAGCACAAGTCAGGCAATAAACAACCTATTATTCATAAGGTCTAGTTCACCACTTTACTGAAAACCATATTTTCTATTCAGAATGTTTAGATGCATTTGAGTACTTGCAGTTCTATACTTCAAGTACTTTTACCAGATAGAAAAAGAAAATGTTTCCATTCATCCTTTATTCCAAGTTGGTGGTTTTTTTAATCACATGGTTTTTTATGAGAATCACACAAGGTGTTCAGTGACACCGGTTCCACTTCTTTCCTAAGATTGTCAATTTCTCCCTCTTGTTGATTATTTTCTCTAAACATAGAATGCTCAAAAATCTGACATCTTACAACACCTGCATGTACCCACATACACACACTCATGTGCACACTTACACACCTGTCTTTACCTTATCCTCAAATCTGTCTACCCCAATGGCTCTGCTCAGTTTCACAACAGAATGTTGGTATATTTGTCTAAATCCATTGACTTCTATAACTCACTTCCCATCTACTCTTCTAACCAGTCTAATCTGACTTTTCCCTGCTTTTAGAAGTTACATCCTACTTTCCAAATCCTAAAAAAACTTTCTTTGAAGTCTTGGGTTGTCTTAGCAAGCCTTTAAAACATCATCTGAATCAGAATATCAAACTTGGTTTCTAAGGAACCCAGGCTCTCAGGAAGAGTCTATAAGGAAGTGAGGGAAGTAGGATAGGAAAGTGGAAGAGGTTAAGTGAGTCCCGATCCCATGATGCTGCTGCTAAATTGCTTCAGTCGTGTCCGACTCTGTGCAACCCCATAGCCAGCAGCCCACCAGGCTCCTCTGTCCACAGGATTCTCTAGGCAAGAGAATACTTGCCTAGAGTGGGTTGCCGTTTCCTTCTCCACCCAATCCCATAGGAAGCTGTGAAACATAAACTTTACTGCAGAGTTTGTTCCTGGACTGCCAATCCTGCTCACAATGCCAGCTGTCTCCCTGTTCACACTGTCCACACTGTTCGCTGAACCCAGAGTAGGCAAGGCTCAAACTAAGAGTTTTGAAGAAGATGCAGGGCTGTAGGAACTGCAGACACATTTATTCTCCCCTGCTGGCACAGCAGCTGTAGCAGCAGCCATAGCCTTACCTAACACAACACAGCCTCTCTCTTGGCTTCATAGCGGCCATAACAGTCCTCTCTCCTGGCTGACACAGCAGCCACAGCAGTGGACGTGCTGCATTCTCTCCTCTAGCGGCTGATCCAACAGACGCAGCCATGACATGGCAGAAATGCTGCCCCTTGCTAGGTGGAGCTCATATATACATCCAGCACAAAGCAGCTTGTGGCCAAGCAAATACCTTATGACACACATGGGCAGTGCTCTAAGTGATCTCAGCTGCTGCATAGTGATTAGTTACAAAACTGGGGTGAGAGAGCCTGAACACACCATCTTGGCTAATTTGCTTTCTCCCCTCACAGTTCCATTTTAAAGAGAAGGACTGGATATTTTGTACTTCGCCCCTGCAAAATATTGGGCTAACTAACTATCAGGACCTGCAGGTAAGTCCCCTCTAATTCAGTTCAGTTCAGTCACTCAATCGTGTCCGACTCTTTGTGTCCCCATGTATCGCAGCACGCCAGGCCTCCCTGTCCATCACCAACTCCTGGAGTTCACTCAGACTCACATCCATCGAGTCAGTAATGCCATCCAGCCATCTCATCTTCTGTCATCCCCTTCTCCTCCTGCCCCCAATCCCTCCCAGCATCAAAGTATATTCCAATGAGTCAACTCTTCGCATGAGGTAGCCAAAGTACTGCTTTAGAATCATTCTGCCCAAGGACAAACCTGCAAAGTGAAAGAACATCCAGTAAATCCAGCAAATGCACTAGTTCCATCTGCTACAACTTTCTTCCCATGTGACACTTCAAATACCTTTTCTTTCTTACACCATTACTTTCAGGCATCTATGACACTCTTTTGGTTTCTTTGCTACTTTTCAGCATCTAGGTGCTTCCTTCTATTGTGTGGTGTGTTTGTCTGTGTGCACGCACACATTCAGTTGTGTCCAACTCTTTGCAACCCCATGAACTGTAGCTGGCCAGGCTCCTCTGTCCATGGAATTTTCCAGGCACACTGGAATGGATTGCCATTTCTTATTCCAGGGGATCTTCCTGAGCCAGGGATTGAACTCACAGCTCTTGGCAGATGGATTCTTCACCACTGAGCCACCTGGGAAGCCTTTACCTCCCATTACTGCTCTTTAACTATTGTTATTTTCCGGGGTCATTCCTGCTCTTCATTCTTCTTAGGTTTTGTCATTAGCAGGCATGACTCCAAATACCACTATTATGCTGACAGCTCCTATAGTAGGTCAGCCTCCCTAGAAACAACTTGATTCCAGGACCCTTGTTAAAAATATTTATTTGAAGAAGCATTCTTTGGATAAGGGGGAGGGGGTGGTGAGTGAAGCTAGATAAGGTGGAGAAAATAATCAAGCAAGAATGTAGTCTTGTCTGAAGACTAACTTCAGTTTGTTCCATGGAGAAGCTGTAGAATGCAAACAACAGCAAGAGATGGTATCATCTTAAGGAAAATAGAAACATCCTCACACTTGTGGTCACTTCCATAGGTTCCTTACCACAGCAGTCCCCAACCTTTATGGCACCAGGAACCAGTTTCATGGAAGACAATTTTTCTATGGATGGGGGTGGGGGCGGGTAATCGGAACTGTGGTGCAGGGTGCTGTTCAGACAGTAATGCAATAATGCAAGTGATGGGGAGTGGCAGATGAAGCTTCACTTGCTTGTCCACTGCCTCTCTCCTGCTGAGCAACCTAGCTCCTAATAGGCCATGGATCAGTCCCTGTCCTTGACCCCAGAGCTGGGGACCCCTGCATTACTAGGTCTCTTCCCAAATATGTGATTGGGTTTACCCTTCACTTTGCAGTTTTGTTCCCTTCAGGCGCCCTGGAGAACCTGTTAAGCTATTTACCACTGCCCATGTTTACATGTATAGTCTTAACTTGGGCCAATTTTTTCTCCACACATAGCTCTGTCAACTAGGAGGATTTCATCTCACTGTTTTTTTAGGCCCAACTTCAGGTGGAACTATAGTGAATCTCTTGTCTATTTTTCAGTCAACCTATCTGTGATTGGGTTTACCCTTTTCTTCCTTCATCATCTGTTCATAGGGGAGTCTTCCCTTACCCTCCCCCCTACCCTTTGCATATAAATTTAGGCTGAAAATAAACATCAATAATAGTCGCATGTAATGGGTATCTGGGCCAGTTGCTCATGCAGATTACTTGTAGCTGCGCGCAAACCGTATGAGGTACCATTCCCATTATGTGATAAATAGCTTTTAATTTACCTCGCTTAATGAGTTTATGTATCTGGCAACACCTAAATCATGATGGGCAGTTTCAGCTTCATGGTTACTTGGACCGACCCCATGGTGAGATGCTCACTTTCTCTTACAGCCCAGTAATATACCAGGAGCTGTTTGAATGGTGACTGGTGTATAGTAGTTGTAAAATGTATAAGGATTGTCTTTACTCTAGAACTTTATGAGTCTGTACTATGTTTCTCCTTTGTGGCCTTGACAGAAACTGCAGACAGCATCTTTCTTTACCACTCTAGAATATGGTATCTGCTTAAATGATTATTCCCAGTAACAGAACTGCTCACACTGCAAACTAGACCTGTTGCACTAGACCTTCCTTGATCTTGATCTGAGTTTTTCTCAAAATGAGAAGCCTTTCATGTCACCAAATAAATTGAGCATTAAAGTAATCCTAAGTGTAGAATATGTGGACTACAAAACCCCAAATGAGCTTACCAGTCTTTCTGCTTCTTCCTTAGGGGTAGAAATACAAAGTACAATGAAAGTGAAAGTGAAGTTGCTCAGTCGTGTCTGACTCTTTGCGACTCCATGAACTGTAGTCTACGAGGCTCCTCCATCCATGAGATTTTCCAGGCATGCATACTTGAATGGGTTGCCATTTCCTTCTCCAGGTACAATAATTGTCCCATATTCTGGAAAGGATAGAAAAATACACACTAGACCATAGACCCTTAAACACCTCACTAATGTGGCATGTCCCTGAATTTTTGTGGGGTTTTTCTCCTGCCTTCTGTAGCACAAATGCTTTGCCAAAGCATCCAGAACACTCTCCAGCTCTTGCTCATCAGATTTCATTGACATAATATAATCAGTATGGGAGAACAATGATCTTTTGCAGAATTTCCAGATAATTGCGATCCGTTTGGACTAAATTATGAGAGACACTTAAAGACAGATTTATATAGACACTTAAAGAAAGATTTTGAAAGTATACTATTGACCCTTCTCTGAGAATACAATCTGTTTCTGATCTTCCTTCATGATGGATAAGTAAAAGAATGCATTTACCAAATCAGTAGTCACATACCATGTAGGCAAAGCAGTGTTAATCTGCTCTAACAAGCATACCACAACCAGCATAGCAACTGCTTTAGGTATCCTACTTGGTTAGGTTTCTGGTAATCCATCATTAATGAAGTTGCAAATGAGACTTAAACCAATGCAACAGGCTGTTTTGAAGCAAGGACTCCACAATTGTCCCAAATTGAGTCAAAGGGGTAGACCTTTAGATGCCCTGCTATCAGTCAATCACTGGCAAAATCCTGTCTCCTTGGCAAGGAGGAGTTATACCTTCACTGATTCAGTTCTCTAAGGCCATGGGACACTGATATGTGCCAATAGTAACTAATATTCTTAGCAATTGGGGGAAATTATGATTAAAGAATAAGGCATCTGAGTGAAGCATGATAGTGTCTGGTACACATTCTTGCCTTGGCTTTGATGGTTAAATGTTGCCACCTGGCCTCAGGTATTTAGGATCCTGTAATTCACAGCACTACTAGGGATCTAAGTTCCGACAGTATGCTGAGCTCTTGAAGCCACAGCTCCCTTACCAGTGTATCCCTTATTGCCTTGGTAAATGAAGTATACTAAGGAGAGTGGGAAGCTTGTGAATTTTTCTTATGTAGAAGACCCACTCTAGAACTCCCACTTTTCTCAATTGTTGGAAAAAGGAAGTTGTAGCATCTCTGCTTTATTTAATGAGGGATATTTTTCTCTAACCTTTCAAATAGAAATGCCAGCTGTATATAAGCACCATCGTCTATGGTCTCAGAGTGGTATATGAAAAACCATCATATTGATAAATTTTCCTAATCCAGCTTCATATTCCACCCCCTTGATCTAGCACTCTCAAGATTCCCTCCCAGTCAGACTCTTCTATTTCTTGGTAGTACACATAAGCCAGATCCTGGCTCCTTCTAAGGAAAGACCGCTTATCTTCCCTTAGCAGAATTATGCAAATATTTGACCTCAATTATGAACTAGCAGGCAGGAAAAGAGATGGAGGCAGAATCTAATAAGAGAAAGCATTGTCTTAGAAGAAATTGCCTTCCTTGACTGTTTTGCATAGTTTCCGAGCAAGGGAGAAAGGATATTCTATATCGCAACAAATGGTAGTAGGCCTCTTTTGCAGACCCAGAAGGTTCAGAGGCTCAAAGATCTCAAGTGTCTTTATCCCAACACCTTTATTCCAAGTTTCAAAATCCCACTCCTTCCTTAGCAGGGCTAACATTGGTGTAGAAGACTTGTCTAGGCTTAGAACTCAACCTTCTATTAAATTCTTCCGTTCTGTGCCTGATCTTCATCCGTGTTTGTCCTCCAACTGCAAGAGGAAAGAATTTCTTCAAATGATGTTTTGGAGGCCCTCTGACCCTCGTGCTTTTCTTCAAATTGGTGATTAACAGATTTGACTAATCATTTCCTCTTATAAGTCCATGTGCTGTGCTCAACTGTGCTAAGTCACCTCAATCATGTCCAAATCTGCAACCCCATAGACTGTAACCCACCAGGCTCCTGCGTCCATGATATTCTCCAAGCAATTCCTCCTATATCTCTAAAATGTTGATGATAGCTTACCAGTGAATGATGTCAGATTCATTATCTCCAAAGAAGATTTAGCTTTGGGACCAAAGACCAGAATTGATCACTCAGAGCTTTTGAGTGGTCCAAGTTTTATTACAGTGAAAAAGGACAGAGGAATTTTCTGACATAGACATCACAATGGGGATGGAGCTAGTCTTATCAAGGTCCTGTATATTTTTACCAGAGACACTCCCACAAAATACATTTTAAATTAACAAGATTAGAACAAACAATAGAAAGATGCTACCAGACCCACTCTCCCAACAAACATCTTAAGGCAACAAGATTAGTCAGAAGGTTCTAGTTAAGAAGGAGAAACGTGTCCTCAAGCAAGATACCTTGATGTTATATAACAATTAGTACAGAACTTATGGAAAAACATATCCTTGAGCAAGATGGATTGCTTCTTGGTGTAATTATTAGCTCTGGGCTTAAAGAAAGTTAGTATTAAAGATTGCCATGATAACAACTCATAGTTTAAGAAAAAACATCTTATGTGACCAAAACAAAGCAATGTAGAAAAAAAAAATTGTCTTTTCTCCTCCTCAAGAGCCCTAGACCCTTTTCTCCTTGAGGGCTCTGGACTCCTTTCTCCTCCTCAAGAGCCCTGGACTTCTTATCAACCTACCTAAGAATTAACTCTCTCACTGAGACATTTCACTATTAGTTCCTTCCTTTCCACAAGGAACCCATCCCAGAATACTATCAATAAAAGTCATAAAAATTGCACTGCTATTAACAGCACACACTGTGAAATATTATACCAAATTATACCAAAGAAGTTATCACACTGTTGTGAAAGTTCCAGGGCCCACAACATTTCCCAACCTGGGCATCCAGCAAAGGGACTTGAGAACCCCCAGGAAATTTGACTTTGAAGGCCAGTGGGATTTGATTCCAGACTTCCACAGGACTGGGGAAACAGACTCTTGGAGGGAAGAAATAAAACCTTGTGCATACCAGGATCCAGGAGAAAGCCCTGGCTCACAAGAGACTGAGCCAAACTTACCTGTGAGTGTCCAGGAGTCTCTGGCAGAGGCATGAGTCAACAGTGACCTACTGTGGGGTCAGAGGCACTGAATACAACAATCCTGGCATAAGTCCTTTTGAAGGAGGTCGCCACGATCACCATTACCCCTACCACAGTTTGGCCTCGGGCCAAACTACAGGGAGGTAACACAGCCCCACTCATCAACAGAAAATTGGATTAAAAATTTACTAAGCATGGCCCTACCCATCAGAACAAGACCCATATTTCCCCACAGGAAGCCCCTCATAACAGGGAGCTTCCACAAGCCTCTTATTCTTCTCCCTCAGAGGGCAGACAGAATGGAAACCACAGTTACAGAACTAACCAAACTGATCACTTGGATCAGAAACTTGTCTAACTCAATAAAACTAGGGCCACCCAATATGGATGGGTCATGGAGGAGAGTTCTGACAAAATGTGGTCCACTCGAGAAGGGAATTGCAAACCATTTCAATATTCTTGCCTTGACAGTTCCATGAACAGTATGACAAGGTAAAAAGATATGATACTGAAAGATGAACTCCCAGGTTGGTAGGTGCCCAAAATGCTACTGGAGAAGAGGGGGGGAAATAGCTCCAGAAAGAATGAACAGGTGGAGCCAAAGCAAAACAACACCCAGTTGTGGATGTGACTGGTGATAGAAGCAAGGTCCGATGCTCTAAGAGAACAATATTGCATAGGAACCTGGAATGTCAGGTCCATGAATCAAGGTAAATTGGAAATGGTCAAACAGGAGATGGCAAGAGTGAATGTCAACATTTTAAGAATCACTGAACTAAAATGGACTGGAACGGGTGAATTTAACTCAGATGACCATTACATCTACTACTGTGGGCAAGAATCCCTTAGAAGAAATGGAGTAGCCCTCATAGTCAACATAAGAGTCCGAAATGCAGTACTTGGGTGCAATCTCGAAAGTGACAGAATGATCTCTGTTTGTTTCCAAGGTAAGCCATTCCATACCATACTAATACATGCTAGTCTATGCTGGTGAAGCTGAATCTGAATGCTCCTATGAAGACCTACAAGAACTTCTAAAGCTCACACCGAAAAAAAGATGTTCTTTTCATCATACAGGACTGGAATGCAAAAGTATAAGTCAAGAGATACCTGGAGTAACAGATAAGTTTGGCCTTGGAGTACAAAATGAAGCAGGGCAAAGGCTAACTGAGTTTTGCCAAGAGAAAGCAGTGGTCATAGTAAACACTCTCATCCAACAACACAAGAGACGACTCTACACATGGGCATCACCAGATGGACAATACCAAAATCAGATTGATTATGTTCTTTGAAGCCAAAGATGGAGAACCTCTATACAGTCAGGAAAAACAAGACCAGGAGCTGACTGTGGCTCAGATCATGAACTCCTTATTACCAAATTCAGACTTAAATTGAAGAAAGTAGTGAAAACCACTAGACCATTCAGGTATGATTTAAGTCAAATCCCTTATGATTATACAGTGGAAGTGACAAATAGATTCAAGGCATTAGATCTGACAGACAGACAAGCTGAAGAACTATGGACCCAGGTTATGAAACTGCACAGTAGGCAGTGATCAAAACCATCCCCAAGAGAGAAATGCAACAGGCTGAATGATTCTATGCGGAGACCTTACAAATATCTGAGAAAAGAAGAGAAGCAAAAGGCAAAGGAGAAAAGGAAAGATATACCCATCTGAAAGTGGAGTTTCAAAGAATAGCAAAGAGAGATAAAGCCTTCCTCGGTAATCAATGCAAAGTAATAGAGAAAAGCAATAGAAGGGAAAGACAAGAGATCTCTTCAAGAAAAGTAGAGACACCAAGGAAATATTTCATGCAAAGATGGGCACAATAAAGGACAGAAACTGTACGGACCTAACAGAAGAAAAAGATATTAAGAAGAGCTGGCAAGAATACACAAAAGAACTGTACAAAAAAAATCTTAATGACCCAGATAACCACGATGGTGTGATCACTGACCTAGAGCCAGACATCCTGGAGTGTGAAGTCAAGTGGGCTTTAGGAAGCATCACTACGAACAAAGCTAGTGGAGGTGATAGAATTCCAGTTGAGCTATTTCAAATCTTAAAAGATAATGCTGTTAAGTGCTGCATTCAATATGCCAGCAAGTTTGGAAAACTCAGCAGTGGCCACAGGATTGGAAAAGGTCAGTTTTCAATCCAATCCCAAAGAAAAGCAACGCCAAAAATGTTCAAACTACCCCAAATCACATTCATCTCACAGGTTAGCAAGGTAATGCTCAAAATTCTCCAAGCTAGGCTTGAACATTACGTGAGCCAAGAATTCCAGATGTTCAAGCAGGATTTAGAAAAAGCCGAGGAACCAGAAATCAAATTGACAACACCCGTTGGATCATAGAAAAAGCAAGAGAATTCCAGAAAATCATCTACTTCTAATTCATTGACCACACTAAAGCCTTTGACTGTGTGGATCACAACAAACTGGAAAACTCTTAAAAAGATGGGAATACCAGACTACCTTACCTGCCTCCTGAGAAATCTGTATGCAGGTCAAGAAGCAACAGTTAGAACTGGACATGTAACAACAGACTGGTTTGAAATTAAGAAAGGAGTACATCAAGGCTGTATATTGTCACCCTGCTTACTAAACTTCTGTGCAGAGTACATCAGGTGAAATGCTGGACTGGATGAAACACCATATGAAATCAAGTTTTCTGGGAGAAAAATGTAGATGACACCAACTTTACGGCAGAAAGCAAAGAGGTACTAAAGAGCCTCATGATGAAATTGAAGGAGGAGTGTGAAAAACCTGGCTTAAATCTCAACATTAAAAAAACTGAGATCATGACATCCAGTCCCAGCACTTCATAACAAGTAAATGGGGAAGCAATGGGAACTGTGACAGTTTTTATTTTCTTGGGCTCTAAAATCACTGCAGATGGTGACTGCAGCCATGAAATTAAAAGAAGCTCCTTGGAAGAAAAGCTATGATCAATCTAGACAGCTTATTAAAAAGCAGAAACATTACCTTGCCAACAAAGGTCCATCTAGTCAAGACTATGGTTTTTCCAGTAGTCATGTATGGATGTGAGAGATAGACCATAGGGAAAAGTGAGCACCAAAGAATTAATGCTTTTGAACTGTGGTGTTGGAGAAGACTCTTGAGAGTCCCTTGGACAGCAAGGAGATCCAACCAGTCCATCCTAAAGGAAATCAGTCCTGAATAGTCATTGGAAAGATTGATGCTGAAGCTGAAGCTACAATCTTTGGCCACCTGATGCATAGAACTGACTCTTTGGAAAAGACTGTGACCCTGGGACCGATTGAGGGCAGGAGGAGAAGGGGACGACAGAAGATGACACGGTCGGATGGTATCACTGACTTGATGGGCATGAGTTTGAGCAAGCTCTGGGAGATGATGATGGACAGGGAAGCTTGGCATGTCGCAGTCCATGGGGTCGCAAAGAGTCAGATAGGACTGAGTGACTGAACTGACCGACCAAGAATTATCAACAATCTGTTCACCACCAGTGATAGAATCCAGTTTGCCATGCAGTGGATAACAAGTACAGTTCCAGACTTCAACCCTTACAATCTACTTCCTAGCCCAATATAAGAACCTTTGTTCAAAATATTTATTGGAGTACACATTGCTAAACTGACAAAGTAATAGGTTTAATGATTTTACTGAGTTTTTCACTGACTTTTGCATTTTTTACCCAAACTGTTAGGACATAACTTTTGAGGCTTTCCAGTTTGGTCAAAGCTCCTCTGATTTTGTTTTTTAAAAATCTCAAAGTTCAGAGAATCCAAACAGGGGTTCTATAACAACAAAGAGGGATGGGAAAGGTGAGAGGGAGTTTCAAGAGGGAGGGGATGTATGCACACCTATAACTAATACTTGTTTATATATGACAGAAATCAAATCAATACTCTAAAGCAATCAATAATCAGTTAATTATAAATAAAATAATTTTTTAATCTAAAAGTCTTTCTAAATACTGTTTTTTAAGCATTATAAAATTATTTTTAAAACATTATAAATGACAGAAATGCATATGAATAATAGATTGAAGAACTGAAAGGCATTGTAGTACAAAAGGAAGAAGGCAATTATTTTAAAGCTTATTTTATCTCTACATCATTNTGTGATGAAAGGGAAAGAAAGCTGGTCATTCCTGGGGAATTGGTACTTTTCTGGCTTTGGGAGGGCAACGGGCTGCCCCACTTCCTTCCCTTGTACTTCCAAAGTCGTCTTAACTCTGCTTGATCTTCCTTCCTGTGTTGGAGGAGGAGCTGTACTTTTGCCTGTTCATTTCTTCCTTCTTAAGAAAAGTATTTTAAAATTGTACATAAAAGTCCAAAGGTTGTTGTTGTTGTTCAGTCACTAAGTCATGTCCAACTCTTTGCGACCCCATGGACTGTACCACACCAGGCTCCTGTGTCCTCTACTACCTCCTGGAGTTTGCTCAGATCCATGTCCACTGAATTGGTGATGCCATCCAACCATCGCATCCTCTGTTGTCCCCTTCTCCTCCTGCCCTCAATCTTTCCCAGCATCAGGGTCTTTTCCAATGAGTCGACTCGTATTCTCCCTTTTAAAAAGGAGAAATATAGCAGAGGTAAGGCTGCAGTCCCCCTTGATTACTCACTCCCTCCCAGTCCCTTCTGGACACTGATCCCTGTCATTTTCTAGGGTACGTCCCTCCAGAGCTGCATCTGTACAGTGTCACCTGTAGCTGCCCACCTGTAGCTGTCCCCTGAGTTGCCCACGGCTCTGCCCAACGGGAGGCAGGAGGCTCCTGTCGGGTGAGCCATTGTCACGTGACTGGGTCCTCACCAGAGGCTGGCCTCACCCCAGCTTCCAGGTCTCGCTTCCCAGCCAGCACTGGTCTAACTTGCCAGGACTCTGATCCCTGTGTTTGCCCCTCATCCGCAGCTGGCCCCAACTCCCCTTTTATATCTCAAGTCCCTGTAAATTTTGCAGTCCTGCTAGTGCTCCTGTGCTGGTCTCTGACCAGTTTGCCGTCAAATCCGTCTCCTGATTTGCTTTGTATGGTAGAAGGGCAGAACCAGAACTGTGCAGGCCATGTTTCCCAAGCTCTGGTGTGAGCTGACCTCTGAATAGTTTTGGACAAGAAGAATTTGGCAAGATTGTAGGGTAAGAGGAAAGAAGCAGCCAGGGAATTTCTCTCTCTCTGCCCTCTTTAGCATCTCCATTAATCCAGCTCCGTTTGGCCAGACCTGTCTGTTTCAAAAGCTTCTGCTGCTGATCTCAGTCTTCGGGTTCAGTTCTCTCTGCTTCTTCCCTTTGTTCCTTCAGTCTAGAAGTGGGATCAGTGTACCACTCATCTAATTTCTGTGTTGCTTCCCCTGTCCCCCTTGGCTTCTCACTCAATTTGAAATAGTTAGAGCATTTGTTAGGAGAACAGCTGGAAGTGATGGCTTTTATTTTATACATTTTCAAGTTATAGCTGCCAGGACTTCTTGATCCCCTTTCTGCTGAAAGCACTCGTCCAAGAAGAGGTTAACACCTGGGGGATTGAGAGGGCTCAGGTGGAGCTAAAATAGAAATCCAGATGTTAGGGGGGTGGTTGTTTTTGTTTGTTTTTTAGGTTAAATTGTCTAGTTGGCATATGTGAGCTATAGATATAGTTACTTGTGGAATTAAACCAAGGATTAAACCAGGTTATGGTGATAGAAAAAAATAGGGATTTCATAACCCCAAAGGAAAGTTTAGGGTTCCTCCAGTGAATGTTTTGGATGGTTTGGCCCATAGAGAAACCAGACAGGACAGTGGGCATTATATATCCAGAATGGGAGTATTTCATCTGGACGATATAGAAGAGACCAAGAGGTGAACAAGGTGGGCACAGGCAGCACTGACATGGTGTCTTTTCAATAAATGAGCTGTAGCAGTTTGACCCTGATGCTGGGAAAAATTGAGGACAGGAGGAGAAGGGAGCGACAGAGGATGCGATGGTTGGATGGCATCATCCACACAATGGACGTGAATTTGAGCAAACTCTGGGAGATAGTGAAGAACAGGGAAGTCTGGCGTGCTGCAGTTCGTGGGGTCGCAAAGAGTCCGGACATGACTTAGCGACCGAACAACAACAATTTGACCAGCAAATAGAATCTGCTGCCTAGGGAAGTGGGACAGTCTTTGGCATTTCAAAACCTTGTGGGCCTTTACTTTGTTCCCTCTGGGCAATAGTGAATCATCTTACGGCACAAGAGTGAGTTCTGCCCTCTGTCACTGGGTGTCTGGGAAATCCATGGTGTAGAATAGGCAGGACACTTTCCTGTCTCCTGCAGGCTTGGCTCACAGCGACACTGCTTCTGGTGTCCAGCATGGTGGAAAGGACTATCCTGACACCCCACAGTCTGTATTCCAGGGCAGACATTTGTTTATTGTTATTTTTTGGTAAGACTATGAAATAATTAAGAAGCTTTAAGATTTTTCAAAGTTTTATTTTCATAGACAGCTGGGGTAACATGTGAGCTAAGAATATATCTTTTCATGTTCATTTCATCTGAAAACAAAAATAGAAATGAGTAAGTATATTATGTAAATCCAGACTGATTTTTTGACTGTCTCTGTATTGACTTTGTTTAAAAATATGGATGGTAACCTGGCAGCATGTTAATGGGCAGAAACATTGAACTGCTGCCATTTTGGCAGTCCCTACGAAGAAACCAAGTGATAACTAAGTTTTCCCCTTTCTTGTGGAGCATGGTTACACAACAGTTAGATTATTCTGCCAGCGAAGGAGCACTGCCTCCAGCCCCAGGAGAATTAAAGCGCTTCTGGAAGCTGCGTTCTGGCATTGTCCATGGAAGCGCTGCAGAACTTTCTAGTAATCAAACACAAATCCCCAAAGGGGAGTTTCCATTATTATTATTATTTAACTCTTGGAAATTAAAAAGAGAGAAAAATCTGTGCAGGAAACGTTTTCCATCTGTGGATTAAGCAATACTCCAGAGAAAGCTGTATCCTACAAGGTGTATGTTTTAGTCAGAATTCTTGGCTCCCAGGGACTGTAACCCAGCTGAGACCAGTTTAACCAAACAAGGAGGTTTTGTGTGTTTTGACAGATCCTGGTATAACTCACAGAACCAGAGGAGATGTAGTAGGAACGGGGCCCACTGGGAATTGGGCCCAGGTCCTTGAGCAGATCAGCACCCCTCGTCTCTCTCCACCTCCCATTTCTGTGTATATCCACACACCCAGCTGTATTTCTCAGACAACTCCACCAGCTGTTTCCTCCGTGGCCACAGGGGTGGGTTTTGTGACTGTCCGCAGCAGGATGATTTAAAGTTGGAGGAGGAGCATATTCTTAGAAGACGGGGTCGGGGTCAGGGGGCTGTTTATAAAGATGAAATACTCTGTGTTGGCCCTGTTTAGCAAGAGGAAAAGAGACCTCAGGTCTGAAAGATCCACTGGATTGGGTTATATTTTGACAACTTCTTAAAACTACATAGAATTAGATATTCCTAGGGAATGTTAAATTTTTTTTAAAAAAAGACATGTATACACACACGTGTATATACTTACATATTTTTTGCAGATGTCCATGGCATGTTAAATGAAAAAAAAAAGACAGGTTATAAAATGGTATATAGTAGGTTCTATTGCCATAAAAATAAACCAGCCAGCTCCTATATGGGTACATATGCTTGTGTGTCTGCGTTTAGTGAGGAGAAAGGCGGGGAAGGACACAAAGGCTGGCTGAGAGTAGGGGTGGGGTGGAGTGGGGAGATGATCAGCTTTGCCTTTATGTATCATGTGCTATGTCCTTTCACTTGTTAAAATAAGCCTGTATTGTGCTCGTAATTTGAGAAGCATCAATTAGGGAAAAGAAGAGGAGGCTATTCCGACCGACCTCAGGAGAGTGGATGCAGGGACTGAGGTAGTCATGTCAGCTCTTGAGGTTTTTTTTGACCATGCCGCACACTTGTGGGATCTTAGTTCCCTGACCAGGGATTGAACCTTTGGCAGGGTCCAGATAGGGTCGAGACCCTTGGCAGTGAGATCGCAGAGTCCTAACCACTGGGAATTCCCTGGGAGTCATGTCATCTGAGGCTGCAAGTCCAGGGCATCCAATCTTCCCAGACTCCGGGCTGGGAAGCACAGCAGAGGATGTGGCGGACCAGCCCCACCTGGAGTGGCTGCTGCTGCTGCTGCTGCTAAGTCGCTTCAGTCGTGTCCGACTCTGTGCAACCCCATAGATGGCAGCCCACCGGGTTCCCCTGTCCCTGGGATTCTCCAGGCAAGAACGCTGGAGTGGGGTGCTATTGCCTTCTCCGAGTGGCAGCAAACTGCAGAGCTGAGGTCCTGACAAGGGAACCGGTAATGTGTGACCTTGTGAGGTGCTGAAGATCAGCCGATGATAGCAGCTGCCACTTGCAGCCAGCCCTGCCATTTCCTGGTGCTGGGTGTGCCACACACACCTTAGCATGTGATTCTCAACAGTTCAGGGGGCTGCTTTCAGTCACAGCTGATAGTTGAGACTCAGCAGAAGTGATATGCCTCAGGGCCCACTGCCAGGAAATGACAGGTTTGGGTTTAGGATCCTTCCCCCAAAACCATAGCCTCCTGAGCAGCAAGCCTATTTTTTTGACATTTCCCACTCACTAACCAAAGGTGTGGGGCCTCCCTGGTGGCTCAGTGGTAAGAAATCTGCCTACCAATGCAGGGAACTTCAGTTCGATCCCTGGGTGGAGAAGGGAATGACAACCCACTCCAGTATGCTTGCCTGGGAAATCCCGTGGACAGAGGAGCCAGGAGGGCTACAGTCCATGGGGTTGCAGAGTTGAACACAACTTAGCAAGTAAACCACCATCAGCCAAAGGAGTTAGAGCGGCTCTGAATTTAGATGCATGGTCTTTGTTCTTGAGATGGAATTGTTCCATCAGAACAAAAACCTAGTTTTAAAATATTTAATAATAATGCACAGAATGGAAGAATGACTTTAAGGCAAGTGGCATCTGCTACTGGGAGAGCCATGACTATTGTCTTATTGCCACCTGCTAAGAGGGGCTAGGGAGAGGACGGATCTGGTGATTGGGATTCGAGTATGAATTCAGTTTGGGACACTTTGAATTGTAGGTGCTTATGGACCTGGAGCAGAGATAGCCATGGGTGATACTCATTTGCATTTCAGAAAGTTCTTGAATAAGACAGAAAAATGGAAAAAAACCCTAGGTACACGGTGATTTTTTTTTTTTTTTAGGAGATAAAAAACACACATGGAAATAATATCTCAACTTTTAAAAATTAGATATAAATTTATCAAATAACAGTTATGTTTGGTTATATGGTAGAATTAAGGGTGTTTGTTTTCTTCTGAATATTTTTCTCTATGTATTAAGGTTTTTCTCAGTGAATAACATTATTTCTATAATCAGAGGAAAGTGTTACTTAGAAAATGAGGGCTTCCCTGGTGACTCGGTGGTCAAGAATCCACCTGCCGATGGTTCAGTCCCTGGGTTGGGAAGGTCCCACGTGCCAAGGAGAACTAAGCCCACGCACCACAGCTATTGAGTCTGTGCTCTAGAGCCAGGGAGCTGCACCTACTGAAGCCCGCAGGCCCTAGAACCTGTGCTGCACAGCAAGAGAGGCCACTGCAATGAGAAGCCCAAGCGCTCCAACGAAGAGTAGCTCCTCCCCTGCCGCTCGCCACAACTAGAGAAAAGCCTGAGCAGCAACAAAGACCCAGCACAGCCTTACATAAATAAATACATTAAAGACAATGAGAGCTGTTTCTGTAGTGGAAAATGTCCCATCAGTATATGAACAGGATATGCACAGTGTCCATCACTATTCTGGGAGATGTGTGTGAACAGAAGCTCAGGTTCCTGCATGATTGCAAATACACAAACCCAGCTTGTGGCAGTGGACAGACCAGGAGCTTGAGAGGAAGTAAGAAGGCCATCTATTAAGGGCTGTCTAGGAATACCAGAGCCTCCTCAGCCCATCCTCCCCTATAGGCAAGTTTCGGAAATCTGGCTCTGGGACAAGTTGTGTCTGTGGCGTTGTGGCCGAAATTGGCATCAGAGAGGGGTAGAGGACTGAGTGTTCAAAGCAGGTCTTCTGAGGCTGCCCCTTGATGCCACAGCTGTGTTTCAAGCCATTGTTCCCGTTCATAGCATGGAAGGTAGCTTGAAAGAACTTGCTATTGAAGCTACCAGCTGAGCTGTGACTGGACATCCATTTGCAGAAATGAACGCCTGTCCTGGCTTGAAGTACCTGCTCCTAGTGTCACCTGGCAAGGCTGCTTCCTCTTTCTGGGCCCCAGTGGCCTGGGCTGTCAAAGGAGGAAACGGAGGTGGAGGGTGCATCTCAAGAGCTTCTTCAAGCTCTAAGGTCTGAGGATCCCCAGACCTTTCCAAAGATCTGAGGTTCTTTGGAAAATGGATGTATCTTACATGTAGTGATTCGGAGTGGCTTACTGTACATTTGTACATGTGATGGAGGGACTGAATTTTAAATTTTACTACATTTTAATTTAAGTTTATATAACCATATGTGGCTACTGGCTACCCTATGGGACAGCACAGCTCCTTAACTGGAAAATCTAACATAAGGTGAGCATTTGGAATGACTGTATACATTTTTATATATACCAACTTTGAAAGAAACTTTCTAATTTCAGAAAAAACATTTGGGTTCTTTACAGACAATACAGACAAGAAGAAGAAGAAGAAAGTAAAAAATAGTCACGAAAACACCTACTCAGAGATAACTGCTATTGGCACCTTGGTGTATAACTTTCTAAATTCCCTTCCGTGCTCACGTCTTAGGTAGCCAGCTGGCTTTCAACAGCATAGCTTGAAATCATCCTGGAAGGGATGAGACATGTTAGGAGAAAATGCCTGCTCACTGCCCAGCAGAGAATACTGATAAAGACTTTAGCAATTTGCCCTGACTGATGTTTCTTTTCTGGGTGCTAGGTTATCAACCCTATGGGCTGGGATGCATTTGGATTGCCTGCCGAAAATGCAGCAATCGAGAGGAATCTTCATCCAGAAAGCTGGACGCAAAGGTATGTGTTTACAGATGTATTCAAGCACTTGTATACATTACCCTTAAACAACTTTTTTTTTAAACCTATGCATGAGAAATAGAAAGCAAAGGAAACAAAACACTGTAGTCTGCCAAGCAATAAAAAAGGGTTGTCTATATTGGTATTTGCTTTTTCTCACACTGTATTCTTATCTAAGAAATAACACAAAGTGTTTGGCCATTCATTCATGTGTTCATTTTGATGCTTTGTTATTTACAGTTATTCCTTCCTTTGAGTATTTGCATTTGGAAGGAAAAAGGAGGAAGAAAGGATAACATTTGTTAAACTTCTACAGTGTTCTTCATCTTCCTGACCATAGTTTGAGCCATATTCAAATGCCACATTGTAATTTTCTCTGCAAATTCTTTTAATTTTTTTGGTTTCACCATTCTGAAGCAAGAGGAACATAGATTGTCAACAAGGAAATATATGGCCACTTTATTCTAGGCGTGGCTTTCTCCAAGGAAGACATAATCCGAGTGCCCCCTGTGGCCTCAGGCTGCCGTGTGCTCAGGCAGTGCTCATCCCTCTTCCTCCATAAAGCCTTGAGGAACTGTACTAGAACCCAGCACGAAGTTCTGGGTTCCTTTGATAAAGCCGTTCCTCATCCTACCCCTCAGAGGTATAGAGGGCAGTCAAGGCCTATCCCCATTGTCTTTCACCTTCCTTTGCTTTGTCTTGCCCAAAAGAAACATCTTCTACACCATCTACTTCTCTTTTTTCTTCCTCATTTCTGGTTTCCACTTTTCCAGTTATGGTTAATTCTGGAGGTTAAAGCATCTGCCTCCAATGCGGGAGACCTGGGTTCAATCCCTGAGTCAGGAAGATCCACTGGAGAAGGAAATAGCAACCCACTCCAGTATTCTTGCCTGGAGAATCCCATGGACAGAGGAGCCGGGCAGGCTACAGTCCACTGGGTCACAAAAAGTTGGACATGACTGAGTGACTTCACCTTCACCTGGAGTGATAGGAGTGATGAAAAAAGGAGGAAATGATGATTCAAATGAAAAGGGTCAAATATGGTATAAATTTGATATCACCCAGGACAGTAATTGGAAAATTCTATGGGCCAAATTTGGCCCTGCCTAATGGGGCTTCCCTGGTGGCTCAGTGGGTAAGGAGTCCGCCTGTAATGCAGGAGACCCCAGTTCAATTCCTGGTTTGGGAAGATCCCCTGGAGAAGGGAAAGGCTACACACTCCATATTCTGGCCTGGAGAGTTGCATGGATTGTATAGTCTATGGGGTCACAAAGAGTTGGACATGACTGAGCGACTTTCACAGAAGATTTTATAAGTAGTTTTCTTAGAACTCAAGCCACACCCATTTGTTTATATATTGCTCATGGCTGCTTTCATGACATGGCGGCAGATGAGTAGTTGGGGCAGAGACCGTATGGCTCATGTGGAGCTGGAAACGTTTACCATCTGGCCCTTTACAGAAAAAGTTTGCCAGCTTCTCCACCAGAGCATAGCAGTAAAGAAGATGGCCCCTGAATCAGGCCACACAGGGACAAACGCTGCCTTTCTTTCTTCCTAGCCATTCGCCTTGAGCAGATTACTTAACCTCTCTGCCCCTCAGGTTATTTATCTGTAACGGAGGATAAGGATTAAACATTGTCTTAGTCACCTGATATAACAAAGCAAAAACAACACCCAGCTGTGGGTGTGACAGGTGATAGAAGCAAGGTCCCATGCTGTGAAGAGCAATACTGCATAGGAACCTGGAATATTAGGTCCGTGAATCAAGGCAAACTGGAAGGGGTCACACAGGAGATGGCAAGAGTGAACGTCAACATTTTAGGAATCAATGAACTAAAATGGACTGGAATGGGTGAATTTAACTCAGGTGGCCATTGTATCTACTACTGTGGGCAAGAATCCCTTGGAAGAAATGGAGTTGCCATCATAGTCACCCAAATGCAGTACTTGGATGCAGTCTCAAAAATGACAGAATGATCTCTGTTTGTTTCCAAGGGAAACCATTCATTATCATGATAATACAAGTCTATGCCCTGACCAGTAATTCTGAAGAAGCTGAAATTGAAAGGTTCTATGAAAACCTACAAGATCTTTTCGAACTAACACCCAAAAAAGTTGTCCTTTTCATTATAGGAGACTAGAATGCTAAAGTAGGAAGTCAAGAAACACCTGGAATAACAGGCAAATTTGGCCTTGGAGTACAGAATGAAGCAGGGCAAAGGCTAAAAGAATTTTGCCAAGAGAATGTACTGGTCATAGCAAACACCCTCTTACAACAACACAAGAGAAGACTCTAC
>SJYV01030639.1:0-12309 GCA_006410875.1 Neotragus pygmaeus
GAATTCTCCAGGCAAGAATACTGAAGTGGGTTGCCATTCCCTTCTCCAGGGGATCTTCCCAACCCAGGGCTCAAACCTGGGTATCCTCCATTAGCAGGCAGATTCTTTAATGTCTGAGCCACCAGGGAAGCCCAAACAAGAGTGTATTTTGGCTCAAATATTTATTATACAGAGACCATTGAAGTAAAAAGGTGTAGTTATTAATGGCACAAGCTCTGGGGATAAACAGATCTGGATTCCAATCCTCGTTGTACCATTTCCCTAGCTGGGTGACATTTGGCAAATTAGTGTAGTATCTATTTCATTAATTGGCAGGATTACAGGAGATGATGCTTGTAAAGTGAGGTGACAGCTGTAAAATGGTTCATGTTTTACACGCGTAGCCCAGAGTAAAGAACACAATAACTTTTAGCTGTTATATCTACTGAGCACCACAATGTGCCAGATATAGAGTGCCAGGCTACTAGTAAAGAAGATAAAGCCTCTGCCCTCAAGGATCTCGAAATTTTATGTAGTGGAGTAATGGGAATTAAGGTTAGAAAGTTAGGTAGAGGCTACTGGGCAGGGCCTTGATTGCTAGCATGAAGAATTAGAAACCTTATAATGGAGGCCAGTGGGATCATCAAAGGCTTTTGAAAGAGGTAGCAACTAAGTATCATTTACATGATTCGTGGTTCACCTGAAAATAAATCAGGTTGGCTTTGTCTTCCTTCCCCTAGTTTGCCCACATTTGGGCTTCCCAGGTGGTGCCGGTGGTGAAGAATCAGTTTGCCAATGCAGGAGACGCAAGAGACATGGGTTTGATCTGTGGGTCGGGAAGATCCCCTGGAGGAGGGCATGGCATCTCAATCCGGTATTCCTGCCTGGAGAATCCCATGGACAGAGGAGCCTGGTGGGCTACAGTCCATAGGGTCTCAAAGAGTCTTGACACGACTGAACCGACTCAGCACACATGCACTCGATTCTTACACAAGCCAAATTCCAATACAACACGTACCAAGGCAGTATAACTACAGTGAGTTCAGGATCCAGGCTGAGAATGGTTGGCAACACTGAGACCCGACGTATTGCAAGTCAGAGGAGGCTGGTATCAGCAATGGTAGAAACAATCCAAGGCATTGTTTCCAAGGTATTTATGAAGGCCCAAAATATTTCAGGGAAGAAGAGGACAGGATACATCCAGCAGTAGATGATTCCAGGTAAAAAGCACAGGTGGAGTCTTTAGTTGGTTCCAAGACATCTGACTGTGACAGAGGGTACAGTGAGTAGGATCTATGACTTGGAGGCTACATAGTCATCTAGGGTACATTGCTAATACACATAATGCTAGGGTAAAGGAGTCTTTACAATTTTAACAGTACATTTAAATTATTTCATTGTGTGTACCTTCAAAATCCCCATACCCTCAATCACTTAGCCTTAGTTATAGTTCAGATGATTGACATAGGCTCTGGGTCTGGACCTAGAAATGAGTCTCAGTAGTAGATCTAGTTGTAAATAGCTGGAAAAGACAAAGGCAATAATAAAAAGAAAGAGATTGACAAAGAAGACTGGAACGTGTTGCCTTGGTATTTTTGTTTGTAGCAAATGTCCCTTGAAATATAGTGTTCCATAGATTGAGATCTGGGAACCTTATTACAGAGAGATTTTATGATAATAAGAGCTTGGAGGAAAGAAATACTTGAATTATTTAAAAATATTCCTTCAGTTCAGTTCAGTTCAGTCGCTCAGTCATGTCTAACTCTTTGAGACCCATGAATCACAGCACACCAGTCCTCCGTGTGCATCACCAACCTCCGGAGTTTACCCAGTTATTATTAATTTACTAGTCCAGTATTTATTGAGCTCCTACTTTGTGCTGGGCACTGAGAAAAGGAGAATGAAAAAGCAAATACAAATGTGGTTTCTGCCCTCATATAACTTTCAGAATAGTGGAAGAGAGAGACTAAAAAAAAAAAAAGACCAACACCTACAACAATTTAAAGTTATAATAAGTGATATGAAAGACACACACGTGGACTGAAATTGTAGTGAGGAGGAGGAGAAGGATGATGATAGCCAGGCACTGTTCTAAATGCTTTATGTACTATAACTAATCTTCACAACAACCCTATGAAGTATGTACTATTATTATGCCTATTTTACTAGAAACTGAGATGCGGAGAAGCCAAGTAACTTGCTTTAGGTAACATAGCTGGTGGTGGACAGAGCCATGGAGCCAAGGAATGAATGGCTGACTCTAGAGAATGTTTTCTTATTGTACCAAACGAGAGGTTGAAGAAACTAATTTTAAAACAGAAGGTCAGGAAAGGCCTCTCTGTAACAGTAACATTTAATATGAGATCTGAAAACCAACTAAGGCAGTCTACATTGATAAGAATTCACTAAATGCCAAGAGATGGCCTGTTGAGCAAACTTGATTTTCTTCAAGATATTTGCTAGCGATTAGACCAGGAAAGTTTCAGCAAAAGCAGTTAAGAACTTTGTCAAAAGGTTACACAGTCTAAGGAAAAGACCAGGAGCCAGAGGCTAATATAAGACCTACTGGTAGAAATGAAAATGATTAATTCTGAGAATCCTGATAGTATATCTGTAAAACCATGTAGTGCTATGTTTTGCACACTCTTGGGGACAGAAGATCCTGGAAATCTCCTGTGTACTCCCATAATTTCCACCACTTTCAGATCTCATGACTGCACCAAAAGTATGGTGTGTTCTAAGCCTGTGACATTTTTCTTTAAGCCCTTCCTTGACTAATGAAAAGTCAATGTGTCTAAAAACAGCCAGATGACCAATACAACCTCTTCCATGTGAACATAAAGCAAGTCTGACTTTGAGAGTGGATCTAGCAAATGATAGCTCACTTGCTACTGCCCACACAATTGCTTTAGGCCTGACATGTGGACCAAGTGCAAAGTTCAGAGGACTGAAAAAAGTCCTCTGAAATCCAAAGGAGTTCTATAAGACCTCCCCATCTTGCACTAGGTTTCACTTATCAGTGATGAAGTAACCCCTCCTCTCTCCTTGACAACAAAGAATGTAGCAGATCAAACACTTAAGTTCATCTTCTGCCAAGACCCACAACTGAAGCCTGTCATGAGGATGGACTATGGTGGCACCCAAATTGCAGTATAGACGGAACCAAGGAAATAAGTGACAGGGTTCTCAATAAAGGTTGATGATAAGAGAGCCAACCAACTTTCCATACTTCCCAGGTCTTGTAAAGCACTGACTGTGGGCTCCTCGTGTAATTGACGAGGAGGTGCTCAGGCTCTGTTGATATCTGTATGTCCTCAGAGAAGAGGTTAACAAAAACAGTGGAAGTGCAATTGGGCCACAGAATTAATTATGCCCTAGCACTGGTCAGACCTAGGTTACTAATGTACTGTTTCACGAATCATAATGGATAGCTGTGGCTGGTGAAGCGTATAAGAAGCCTGTTTAAAAATTCATTACTTCCAACCTTGTAAATTACATTCCGTGGTTTAGAAACCAAACGCCATTCCATAATCAAGCAACTCCTAGAGAATGAAGAAGCTGAGCAGATTGAACATTGTGTCTGTAGTTGACTGGCTCCTGGGAGTGAGCTAAGAATTGCTATTGAAATCCCCTTCAATTCCAGGCGGTGGCAGCACAGCTCTAGCTGCAGAAGCTGAGGCCAGCCTTCTCATGCTAAGCCTTGGAGCATCTCGGCTGTTACAGATGACTAGGCTCAAAGGGGAAACGGAAAGTCACAGCAGTGACAAAGTAACACTAAAACAAATTCATGGCTGTAACTGAGGTCCCTGCTCTCATCCATACACAACTTCAACAGGGCCCTTGGATTCACCAGTGGCCCTTGGCTAGCCACGTCACAATGATATCTACTCAGTGGACCTGAGAAAAGTTTTCATGTCACTCAGAAAAGCCAGATATGGATCTGGTCCGTTCTTTTGGAATTATGCTTGAATAAATACTGCCCCCCCAATAGATTAGAAAGCTAGGAAAGGAGAGACATGGGAGGAAGAGACCGAAATCATTCCCCTTCTCTTTAGCTGAACTCCACTCTTCCAACCCTAGTTCCCAGCCTAGAAAAAAAAATGATGTAAAAACTTTCACCTAATCAAAGAGGAAGGATGAAGTCAACCCCACAGCACAGCTGGAATGCCATCTGCTTTTCCTCTATGCCACCTAAAATTTTCATCTCACAAAGAATGCTATTCCAGGCATGACTAGAAAGTGGAGTAAGCTCATGCCAGAGGTAGATGTTATTTTATTGGAAATTGACCTGTTCCTTAGCATTGCAATATTGACAGAAGTTTTTTGTTTTGTTTTGTTTTGTTTAAAGGTATACCAGAAGACCACAGGAAAAGTGAATGTAAGGAAGTATCCAGGACCAAATTTGATCCTTTGAGTATCACAGAGGAATAATAATGGCTGCCTTAGATACCTACAGAACTCTAGTTTTTTATAAAAGACTTTCACATATATTCCAACAACATTCTGAGATAAGTTATAGAACAACATTTTACAGATGAGGAAATTGAAGTTAATAGTTAAGGGACTCACCCAAGGTCACTCAGTCAGGAAGTAAACAGAATCAAGACTCAAACCCAGGTCCACCTGACTCCAAATTGAGCTTTCTTTCTACTATACCATGGTTCACAGTCTTTATGAATATAGGGATGCCTTCTCAGATCAAAATATTTCAGACTCCCCCCAAAAGAGGATTGTTCTTTTTTAGCAGTCACTAAATTAATAAAATGAATCATGACAAGAAGCCACTCTTAATTCAATAATGTTTTTAAATGAATGTACAGTATATCCAAGCAAAATCAATATTAACTTAAAATATTAGATGATCGTATTTTTAAGTCTACAGAGAATGCTTGACACATATACAGAGTCATAGACCCTGTACAATTGTTGGGAACCACTTCTCTAACCACCAAGGCAAGAGGACCTGATTCTCACTCTGACCTTTAAACAATATAACATGATGATTAAATGCGTAGGGTCTGGAATTAGACTTTCTGGAGTCACACCATATATATGCAAATACTTGATTCTGATACTTACTAGCAGTACTACCCTGGTCAAATTACTTAATCTTTCTGTGTCTTGGTTTTCTCTTCTTTAAAATTAGATAGTTCATAAGATTATTATGTAAATTAAATGAGGTTGTGCACATAAAATAATTAGCACAATGCCTGACACATACAAAACACTCAAAAATGTTGGATATCATCTGCTACTAACTAAATATATTAACTTTATCAGTTCAGTCGCTCAGTCGTGTCTGACTCTTTCCGACCCCATGAATTGCAGCACGCCAGGCCTCCCTGTTCATCACCATCTCTCGGAGTTCCCTCAGACTCATGTCCATCGAGTCGGTGATGCCATCCAGCCATCTCATCCTCGGTCGTCCCCTTCTCCTCCTGCCCCCAATCCCTTCCAGCATCAGAGTCTTTTCCAGTGAGTCTGAAATTGTCTTCAATTATTTCATCTGTAAAATGGAAATGATAGCATAGAGACCCGAAAGCAAATGGTTCACCATGCTATCTTGTGGTCCTTTCCAACTCTAAATTATGTGGTTCTGAGACTATCACCAGCAGCTGGTGCTCATAACAGGACTAATTTAGCTTCTAGCTTAAATGAGCCATAACAAGGAAATCTAGAAGCAATGAAGCCTATAAAACTCCAATAATTCAGAACAACCAAAGCAACACACCTAATCCGGTATGACTTCATCTAAACTTTATTACATCTGTAAACATTCTATTTCCAAATAAGGTCACATTCACAGGTTCCAGGTAGACATGAATTTGAAGGAAAGGGCACCATTCAGCCCACTGCTCCTGCGAATGTCACTTAATATGCCCACTCCTCAGTTTTCTCATCAGTAAATTGGTGATCAGTAAGTTGGTGATAAAAATGAGCTCGAAGTATTTTGATGATTATGGTGATACCAAATTGTCCAGAATCTATCTTTTTTTATGGTCTCCAAGCACACTGAACTTATGGTGGTGGGGGGCGGGCGGTGGAGGCAGGCCCTGAGACAGCAGAAGAATTCACGAAAGAAATTTGAAAGTGTGAAGGATTGTGGTCAATTGTCCAAGCATATCAGCACAAAGCATTAACTGACCATAAAGTGCCAACTCCCATACTGTGCCAATACTATGACTGACAGTGGGGACCAGGTCTTTTATGAGTTTTGAACAAGTAAAACCTCACTCTGTGAGTGCTTAATAAGTGTTTATCATCATCATTATCATTATTGTATCATAGGCTACCAGCAGAGATTAGAAAGTGCTCGTTACAGCTGTTTTGAGATAGTCTCAGTAGGGGAACCAGAGAGGAGGAACATGTTCTCTACACAACATGGATTACCCAATAGGGCAAGTTTTGCCTCTGGACAACATCTGTGGGATTTTTATACTGCTCTCCTCTTAAAATTCTAGTCTGTTACCTACCTCCCCATAATTACAACACCCTAAAACATAAAATGAGGGAAGATCCCCTGGAGCAGGGCACAGCAGCCCACTCCAGTATTCTTGCCTGGAGAATCTGATGGACAGAGAAGACTGGCGGGCTACAGTCCATAGGGTCGCATAGAGTTGGACACAACTGAAGCACCTTATCAGGCAAAACATAAAATGCCATAAATCCCAAAGATAATGATTTCCATAACTTATTTTTACTGAAGATAGTGAGAGTAACTGGGAGAAGAGGCACTCATAGGGAGGCACTGAGGTGTCTAGAGTTCAGAAAAGCCTAACTGCATCCATGTACCTACTGTTCGACTATCTATGCAACCCTGGATTGTTAAGCTTCCTAGGGATGCGGGCTTCCCTGATGACCCAGTGGGTAAAAACCCACCTGCCAGTGCAAGGTTGGGAAGATCCCCTTGGAGGAGGGAATGGCAACCCACTCCAGTATTCTTGTCTTGGAAATCCCATGAACAGAGAAGCCTGGCGGGTTGTAGTTCATGGGGGTCTTAAAAGAGTTGGACACAACTTAGGGGCTTCCCTCATAGCTCAGTTGGTAAAGAATCCACCTGCAATGCAAAAGACCCCAGTTCAATTCCTGGGTAGGGAAAATACGCTGGAGAAGGGAAAGGCTACACACTCCAGTATTCTGGCCTGGAGAATTCTATGGACTATACAGTCCATGGAGTTGCAAAGAGCTGGACACTTTAGTGACTAAACAATGACAACAGTGATGATGTGACAGATTACCACAGGCTGGGGCTTCAAACACCAGAAATTTATTCTCTCGCCATTCAGGAGGCTAGAAGTTTGAGATCGAGGTGTCCATTGAGTCAGACCCCCTCTGACTGTTCTACAAAAGAATCTATTCCATGGTTCCTTTCTACCTTCTGGTGGTTGTCGGCCATCCTTCCAGTTGTCTTACAGTTGTGTCACTCCAATCTCTGCCTCTGCCAGCTCATGATGTTCTTTCCTTTGGTCACTATGTCTCTGTGTCTCCAAACCTCCCTCTCCTTATAAGGATGTCAGTTAATGGATTTAGGAACCAGCTTATTCTTGTATGACTTTGTCTTAACTTGATTATATCAGAAAATAACCTATTTCCTGTAAGCTCACATTCATGGTTTCCAGGTGGAAATTAGTTGGAAAGGGGGCACTACACCTGGGACTTTCACTTAATCTTTCCATGCCCTATCTGTAAGTGAGTGATCATTTCTCCCATCATGTCTATCACACAATGACAAGATATTCTTTTTAGGGAAGTAGTGTGCACTTGTGGAAGTATGCATCCACATTTGTGATTCCAGAACCAGTTTGGAAGATGGAGAAGTAATTTGTTTCCCCTTCCAAAATACAAATCAAATTCACTAACAATATCTATGGTTGGATGTTTGCTGCAAGAGTGACAATAAGCATAAGATTGCACGCTACAAAACTACAGTTTGGGTTTCTATAAACCAATCCAACATATACATTGCATTATTTAATATAAATAGTAGGTATTTCAGAGATGATCACTTTTGAAAAATAAAATGTCTGTCCTTTAAATAGAAATAACCCTACTGAGCCATAATCAGTGAAATAGTTTGAAGTCTTTTTCCAGAATAAGAATTCATCCAAACATTCCCCCTAGGTCCCCATTGCATAAACATAAACCCAAGGCCAGGGTAATGAAATCAGTCTCTGGCTACTTCAAGTAGCTCCCTAGGTATTTAAAACAGTTTAGAAACTGAATACACATTTCAGTGAGCCCTGTTCAGTTTCTCTGAATCTTGCAGAGATGAAAGCATACCAATAAGTTTATCATTATTTACAGCTAATCAACAGTAAGCTTTAAGGTTAAGTTTAATAAATAGAATGCTCCTAGTTATAGCTTCCTTCTGCTGGAGGCTTTTATATCTCTCTACTTGGTTCAGTGAAGTCAGCTGTTGGTATTCCACGTGCTCCCGTGGGAAAAGGTGCACCTCCCATTAACAATACTTTCTACCTCCACTAAAATGAAAAAAAAAAAAAAAAGCAACACAGAAAACAAATCAAGGAATACCCCTTGGGCTAATCCTTTAGTAGGCTCCCTTGGGCCATCTTTGTATTTAATGATGGATTGTTCTGCCACACTACAGGACTGAGAAAAATCCATCCTTTATTTCAGTCCAAACCACCTACACTTCAGTAATAGCTTTACACAAAGGAAATAGAGAATTCTTTTACATGAAAATTAAGTATCCAAGCAAAAATTCAAGTAGAAGTTCCCCCAAACAACAGCTAGGTGTCAAGCCACACTTTCAAGGAAAGGTGTAAGTTAGAAGATTTAAGAATGCCAGAATTCTCCTCTTCTTTGGTTAACCAGATTCATTTTTCTAATCAAGCATTCAGAGAGAACCAGGTAGCTCAGATGACTCAGACTGGTCTGTGCAGAAGAAATCTCCTTGGTACTTTCAGAAGAGAAACAGCCAATTTGAGTGAGAGCATAGATTCACATGCAATGCAGGAATCTGCCTGAAATGTATGAGAGGTGTGTTCAATCCCTAGGCCAGAAAGAGCCCCTAGAGGAAAGCATGACAATTCACTCCAGTATTCTTGCCTGGAGAATCCCATGGACAGAGGAGCCTGGCGGGCTGCAGTCCATGGGGTCACAAAAGTCGGACATGACTGAGCAACTAAACCACAACTACCACCATAGGCTCGCCAGGATCTGTCTGCAGCACCTTGCAAGGAGATATTTGTTTGAAACAGTCTCTAAAATGAGCGGGGGAAGGAGGTTGCCAGGTTTGAAATACGGAATGTCTGCAGGTAGCACTCGAGTGGTCTCTGCAGAAGCTGTGCCTGTCCTCTGAGTCTCTTAGAGTCACCCTGGGGCCAAGGCCAGATTATTTAAAGTTACCACAAAAATTTTGAATATTATATTTGCTATTTAGAAAGCAAGGTGATCATTATGTCAAAATCAAAAAATTTTTGAACTTTCTACATTTATTTTACAGAAATGTAAAGTTTATAAAATAGAATATATTTTCACTTTTGAATTACATATGGGGAGAATCATAAGATTTTTAGCACTTAGAGCCACTCAGTGTTACTCTGATCAGCACTGAAGCCATGGTAAAGAAATTGCTTACTATGTGAACAACAGAAGCATTGTTAAGAGATATTTGAGGAAGAGGATATGAGCTCCCGAATCTGGGGGTTTGGAGTTGAATGATTCTTTCTACAAACAAAGGCCCTTACCCATACATAGGTTCTAGGAGAAGCCTCCTGTTTGTCTGCAGCAGGTTAGAGTGGGGGGCCTGAAGGGAGACTTTCAGAATAGTTTCCAGAGAGCAGATGCTAGCTAGTAAGCCCTGTTTACCAGGCCATAGCAGGTCTGCCAAGCAGAAAGGCCCTGTGGAGAGGCTGTGGGTTGGAGACTCATGGCTGTAGTTGTTCTGAGATGGTCCAGAGCTCCAGAGCTGCCAAGCAGGCACCTGCTCCCAGCATTGAGATTAGGAGAGAAATCAAGCAAACAAACAGTCCCATCAAACCGTGTTTAACCTCTTGTTGCTGGGAGGTGAGATTTCTTGATTCACTGTGGATGATGGAAAAAAGTACTGGAGCAGTAAGGCATGAGTTTTATATAGGCTAGTGCCAAAGAGGTTCAAGTTCCCCTCGGAAACCAGCCAGTACAGAGCACACTGGGCCCCACAGTGTGATCAAGAGTCACATTTCAGCTGCTCAGTCATGGAAATGAAGCTCCTTGAAATACCACTTGCCTCTTTAAACAAAGAGAGGCTTCAGTCTTCATCCTGGGCTCTTGCCTGAGTCTATATTAGACAAGTATGGAAATCCAGTTCAGGTTTTTACTTCCACTGTCACGGACTGAAGTATTAACTCAGAGACTTGGCCCAGCCAGACAACTAGATATCTGCTTGAACCGGTGCATTCACTTGAAATAATTTAGTAGTGGGGGTTCTTACCTCGGGAAGCATGGGTAAATCCTAGACTAGTGGTCCTTGTCAGTCCTAAATGGACTGCATATCTCCTGCTGCCGGGCCTTCATTAACAAACTCTGAATAAACTGAAGGGGAAATAAACAGGCCTCTTGCCATGCACACATGTGCTCACAACCTCTNATGGGTAAATCCTAGACTAGTGGTCCTTGTCAGTCCTAAATGGACTGCATATCTCCTGCTGCCGGGCCTTCATTAACAAACTCTGAATAAACTGAAGGGGAAATAAACAGGCCTCTTGCCATGCACACATGTGCTCACAACCTCTTCTACTTTCATCTCTTGCCACCTGGGATCCTCACCTTGTGATGGGTTCTTTGAACAGTATTTTCCTTAGTGTCTTTTTACTCCAGCAACACATTTCCTTCTCCCAGCTCTACTCTCTTCAATTCCCCTTTCTTTGCTTCCCAACTGTACAGTGTCATCAGCTTCCACAGAGTTCTTTTTGTTTCCTTTGTCTACAGTGACAATTCATGCTCAAAAAATAGAGCTCTCCCATTCCCAACTTTTGTCCTCCCCTCCCAATATAAGCAACCCTAAATAACAACCCATGTCATCATAGACGAGGAGATCAGGGCATGAGTGATTCACAATGCCATATCCAGACTCAAAGGACTAGACAGCTCCATTTCAAAAAGGACCATAAGAAGGAACAGACATGGGCAGTGGGCTAGAAGGAGGCCTGAGTTTGGTGCTTGTTGGATGACCTTGACAATTTCATGATAGCTCTGTAACACTGAGCTGTAACACTGATTTGTCTAAGAGCTATAACACGGTCCGTTCGAGACCTGAGAGCTATAACACGGTCTATCCAAGACCTGAGAGCTGTGACATGCCGAGGGGCCTTTAATGTCCGTCACTGTTGTAACAAGACAAAGAATCGAGGAACATATACTCACGTGACAGTTCCCTACACCTTTGTCTTCCCATCTGGTAAAAAAAAAAAAAAGTACAGACATAATAGAAATGCTAGTTACCTGTACATTTCATGGAAAACTAATAATTCAGTTGCACAAAAGAAAAAGTTTACAAAAGGCTTAAAGAACTCCATAAATCCCTCTCTGGAAAAGTAGAAAGTGTATTGAACATTGGGGGATGAGGCTGCCAAACCGTGGCCCATGAATCTGTCTTCGACTCTCTTCTTTTCTCACTCCATTGTCTCATTATGAAATATGTAATAGCTAAAATATCAGTCTATGTGTTGATAATTTCCAAATCTGGATCTGTGACACTGACCTCTCCACTGAGCTCTGCTCTTATGTATCCATCACATACTCACTGAACATCTCATACACACTTGGATGTCTAACTGACATTTCATATTTAATTTACTCTAAATCCCCCCTTCCCTTATTCCCTAATTCATAAAGAACCATTATCCATCCGATTATCATAGTCAAAACCATGAAGGTTAGCATCTCCCTCACTGCCACATCCATCCATTCCACCTCTGTAACATAAGCATATGTCCCTTCCTCTCCATCCCCATTGCCATCGCTGTAGCCTTGGATGATATTATTTCTCACTTGTATTACTGCCAAAGTCTCCTAACTGGCCATGAAAGCTCACGTTTGTTCACAGTCTTCTATATTCGTCACCATGCTTTCCTCTACCACTATTCCAGTCCTGTTTCCCAGTGCCACCAAATACCTACCAGTCTCAGGAACTGAGTCAGACCTCTATATGCATATTCCCATTTCATTCTTGCAACAAGCCTTTTCCATATACATTATTATTGTCACCATTTTATGGAGGAGGAAACTAAGGCTCAGAGAAAGGTAATTTATTCAAGAACAAAAAACAGCTCATTTAAATTCAGTTGCAGATCTGTCAGACTCCAAAGTCTATGTCTTTCCCACTGC
>SJYV01030640.1:0-13184 GCA_006410875.1 Neotragus pygmaeus
CAAGCCCCTCCTCCTCCAGCTGAAATGACTGCCAGGGAATTTTAAAGAGCCCACACCATCTTTTCTCCTACTTTATTTTTGGTTCTTTCTTCTTTGGGGAGCCAGACATTGAAGACTAGGAAATTTTTAAAACTGCATATATAGAAAAAAATAGAAAGTGATTGTGCATGCCCAGGGAAAGGGCTTTTCCAGGGAAAACATCTGGAAAGACCTTTGGTTTACACCTAAGGCTGATGCTTGGCACAGAGACAGCCCACAACAATCAAACAAATAAAAGCAGAAACTCTGGGAAAACGGGAGAAAGATTTCCAGGGTTACTACATTATTAGAATCAACTGTCTGGTGTTCAACAAAAAAATCACAAGGCATACAAAGAAACAATAAAGTATGACCCATTCAAAGGGGAAAAAACTAATAAAACCTGTCCCTGAAAAAGATGTAAACATGTACATACAAACTAGACAAAGACTTTAAAACAAGTGTCTTAAAGATGCTCAAAGAACTAACAGAATATGTGGAGAAAGCCAAAAAATAAATGAAAATACCATATCAAGAAAGACAGAAAACCTTAAAAGAAACAAACAAAAAAAGTCTGGAACACCATAACTGAAATGAAAAATTCACTAGAGGACTCCAAAGTAGATTTCAGCAGACAGAGGACAGAATCTGAAATTGAAGGTAAAACAAAGGAAATTATCAAGCCTGATGAACAGGAAGAATAAATAAAGACTGAATAAAGGTGAACAGAGGCTAAGGAACCTGTGGGACCCCATCAAGCATACCAATATACACACTGTAGGCATCTCAGAAGGAAAAGAGAGAAAAGGACAGAGAATATCTGAAGAAATAATATCTATAAATATCCTAAACTTGATGAAAAACATAAACATTCAAGAAGCTCAACAAGTTCCAAATAAGATGAAGAAGTCAAAGAGACCCCTATCAAGACACATTATAATCAAACTTTCAAAAAGCAAAGAGAACTCTGAAAGCAGCAAGAGAGAAGCCACAAAAGTATTATCAATAAGATTAACTGCAGATTTCTCATACAGAAACGTTGGATGCCAAAAAGCAGTGGTTCAATACATTCAGAGAGCTAAAAAAAACAAACCTATCAACCATAAATTCCATATCCAGCAAAACTGTCCCTTAAAAATGAGGAGGAAATTAAGATATTCCCAGATAAATGAAAGCTGAAAAAGTCCGTGACCACTGGAGCTGCCTTGCAAGAAATGCTCAAGGAAATCCTACAAGATGAAATAAAAATATACTAGATAGTAACTCAAAGTCATATGAAGAAATCAAGATCTCAATAAAGTTAGGAACACTGGCAATTATAAATCTAGTACTACTGTAACAACAGTTTGTGACTATACTTTTCTTTTTCTACATAATTTAAGAGACTACAATGGACCCTGAACAACATGGGTTTGACCTGCATGGGTCCAGTTATATAAAAATATTTTTCAATAGTGAAAACTACAGTATTACACAGTCCATGGTTGGCTGAATCATGGATACAAAGGAACCAGAGATACAAAGGGCCAGTTTTAAGTTACACATGGGTTAATCTCAGTACTGTTCAAGGGTCAACTGTGATACATTTTAAGAAAGAAAAAACTATTAGTGAAGAAAAGCTAGTATTACTGTAACTTTGTAACTTCAAATCTTGTTTTCTACATAATTTAGTAGACAAATTCAATTACAAAATTATTAGTTTAAGTTTGGGGGCACATAACATATAAAAATGTAATCTTATGACAAACCAACTAAAAGTGGTAGGAAGGGAGCTATAATGAAGCAGTTTTTGTATGGTGTTGAAGTTAAACTGGTATAAATTCAAAGTAATGTTACAGCTTTAGGATTTTAAATGCAATCTCCATGGTAACCATAAACAAAATAGATACAGAATATACACAAAAGCAAATGAGTTAGGAATTTCAACATTTCACTACCAAAAAGCTACTAAATACTAAAGAAAACAGTAACACAGGAAATGAGGGGCAAAAAAGGTATAAGTCATATAGAGAACAGATAGCACAATGACAGACATTTAAGTCCCTCCTTATGAGTAACTTCTTTAAAGGTACATGGATTAAACTCTTCAATCAAAAGACTGGAATTGGCAGAATGGATTAAAAACACATGATCCAACTGTATGAGGCCTGTAAGAGTCACTTGAGAACCAAAGACACAAACATGTTCAAAGTAACAGGATGGGAACAAGATATTTCATGCATAATGACCAAAACAGAACAGCAGTAGCTATTCTAATATCAGACAAAACAGACTCTAAATTTTAAAAAAAAGTTAAGAGAGACAAAGGACATTATATGTTAATAAAAAGTTCAATATAGCAAGGAAATAAAACAATTGTAAACATTTACACAGCTAATAAGAGACCATCAAAATATGTGAAGCAAAAACTGATAAAAGTGAAGAGGTATGTAGACAGTTCTAGAATAATAGTGAGAGACTTCAGTACCAGCAATAGATAAAACAACCAAACAGAGGAAATAAGAGGACTTACACAGCACAATAAACCAGGCAGATCTAAGGCATAAAAATCATACTACCCAACAACAACATAATACACATCTCTCTCAAGCGTACATGGGACGTCTTCCAGGACACACCATGTATTACGACACTGATTAAGTCTCAACTGATTTATACTCAGTTAATAACTCATACAAAGTTATTTTCTCCTACTATAACAAGATGGATGTTAAAAATAACAAAAGGGAAACTGGAAAACTCACAACTTTATGGAAATTAAACAACATACAACAATCCATTATTCAAAGAAGAAATCACAAAGGAAATAAAATGCGCAGAGGCAAATGAAACCAAAACCATGACATACCGAGACTTATGTGATGCAGCGAGAGCAGTATTGGGGGGAAATGCGTGTCTATAAATGCTTAGGATAAAAAACAACAACTTTCCCGGTGGCTCAGTGGCAGAGAATCCAGCTGCCAATGCAAGAGACCTGGGTTCAGTCCCTAATCCAGGAAGATCCCACGTGCCACGAAGCAACTAAGCCCGTGCACCATAACAGCTAAGCCTGGGGACCACAGCTACGGGGACCACAGCTACTGAGACCACACACTGAAACCAATGAAGCCCAAGCCCCTGGAGCCCACGCTCTACAGTAAGAAAATGCACAGCAACGAGAGGTCTGTGCACTGCAGCAGAGTAGCTCCTGCTTGCTCCAAAGAGAGACGAGCCCGACTGCAGCAAGCAAGACCCAGCACAGCCAAAAATAAATAAATAAATAATTTAAAAAAAAACAAAAACAAGAAAGACCTCCATCAACAACCTAACTGTATAACTTGCTGCTGCAGCTGCTAAGTCACTTCAGTCGTATCTGACTCTCTGCAGCCCCATAGACGGCAGCCCACCAGGCTCCCCTGTCCCTGAGATTCTCCAGGCAAGAACACTGGAGTGGGTTGCCATTTCCTTCTCCAATGCATGAAAGTGAAAAGTAAAGTGAAGTCGCTCAGTCGTGTCCAACTCTTAGCGACCCCATGGACTGCAGCCCACCAGGCTCCTCCATCCAAGGGATTTTCCAGGCAAGAGTACTGGATGGGGTTGGCATTGCCTTCTCCAACTGTATAACTTATGGAACAACAAAAAAAGAAGAGCAGCTAAGCCCAAAGCCAGCAAAAGGAAGAAAATAATAAAGATTAAAAGCAGAGATAAATGAAATTGGTAACAGAAAAACAATAAAGAAAATCAGTGAAACCAACAGTTGCTTCCTAGAAAAAGATCAATGAAATTTACAAACCTTTACTAGATGAACTGAGAAAAAGTAAAAAGATTCAAATTATTTGAAATCGGAAGTGAAAGGGGGGACATTACTACCAATTCTACATAAATAAGGAGAACAGATAACTATGAACAGCAGTACACCAACAAACTGAAATCATCTAGATGACATGGATAAATTCCTAGAAATATAAGGTCATCAAGATTAAATCACAAAGAAATAGAAAATCTGCATTGACTTATAACTAATAAGGAGATTGACTCAGTATTCCAAAATTTCCAACAAAAAAAATCCTGGATCTGATGGCTTCACTGGTGAATTCTACCAAACATTTAAAGGAATACCAATCCTCCTAAAACTTCCCAAAAAATTGAAGAGGAGGGGACACTTCTTAACTCATTCTATGAGGCTAGCACAATCCTAAAAACAAAGTCAGAAAAAGACCCTACAAGAAAAGAAAACTACAGATCAATATCCCTTATGAACACTGATGTAAAAATCCTGGGGAAAATATTAGCAAACAGAATTCCGAGGCATATTAAAAGGATTATACACCAGAACACAGTAGGATTTACTTCTGGAATGTAAGGATGGTTCAGCATGTATAAAGATATATCAATGTAATATATCACATTAACAAAAAGGAAGAAAAGCCACATGATCATCTCAATTGATGCAAAAAAGCATTTACTAAAATTCAATACCCTTTCAGAGTAAAAAAACACTCAACAAAATAGTAATAGAAGTAAAATACCACCACATAATAAAATCTATTCATGATAAAACCACAGCAAATACAATACACAATGGTGAAAGGCTTAAAGCTTTTCCTAAAATCAAGAAGGATGCCACTTTCTCCACCTATTCAACATAGTTACTACGAGTTCTAGCCACAGCATTTAGGAAAGAAAGAAAAATTAAAGGCCTCCAAATTGGAAAGGAAGAAGATCCGTTTGCAGATATGATCTTACATACAAAAATTCAAAAGATTCTACCAAAAAACCATTAGAGCTAATAAATGAATTCTGCAAAGGATCAGGTTACAAAGTCAGCACACAAAAGACAGTTGTATTTGTATACGTGAACAATTAATAATCTAAAAAGAAAATTACAAAACCAATTCCATTTACAATAGCATCCAGAAGAATAAAACACTTAGGAATTAACCAAGGAGGTGAAAGACTGGTACAATGGAGACTATAAAACATTGCTGAAAGAAATTAAAGAAGACAGAAATAAATGGAAACTCATCCCATGTTCATGGGTTGAAACACTTTTGTTGTTGTTCAGTTGCTCAGTTGTGTCCGACTCTGTGACTCCAAGGACAGCAACACACCAGGCTTCCCTCTCCTTCACCATCTCCTGGTGAAGAGACTTATGTCCACTGAGTCGGTGATGCCATCCAACCATCTCATTCTCAAGACTTAATATTGTTAAACTGTCAATACTACCCAAAGCAATCTACATATTCAAAGCAATCCCTACCAAAGTCCTAATGGCATATTTTTTGGTAAAAATAGAAAAACCCATCCTAATAGTATCTCAAGTGACCACAAATAGCCAACACAATCTTGAAAAAGAAAAATAAATCTGGCCTATCACAAAGCTATAGGAACCAATTACAGTGTGGTATTGGCATAAAGATAGACATATAGACCAATGGAAGGGAATAGAGAGCCCAGAAATAAATTCTCACATGTATGGTCAAATGATTTTTGACAAGGCTGTCCCAAGAGTGTTAATCAGGGAAAGGACAGTCTTTTCAACTAATAGTGTGAGGAAAACTGGATATCCACATCCACAAAGGATGAAGTTAGACCCTTAGCCATACCATATATGGATCAAGGACCTAAATGTAAAATCCAAAACAACAAAGCTCTTAGAAGAAAACAGGACAAAAGCTTCATGACTTTGGACATTGGATTCTCTGACATGACATCAAACTCACAAATAACAAAAGAAACAACAAATTCAACTTCATGAAAATTTTAAAATTTTGTATATCAGAAGACATTATTCACAGAATAAAAAGGCAAACCACAGAAAGGTAGACAATATTTGCAAATCATTTATCTGATAAAGGGTTAACAATCAGGTGGTTCGGTGGTAAAGAATCCGCCTGCCAACGCAGGAGACAGAGAAGACGTTCGTTAGATCCCTGGGTCAGGAAGATCCCCTGGAGTAGGCAACTCACTCCAGTATTTTTGCCAGGAAAATTCCATGGACCGAGGAGCCTGCAAGCTGCAATCCATGGGGTCTCAAAGAGACACGACTGGGCATGCATGCAACCAGAATACAGAGAGAAACTCCTAAAACTCAACGACAAAAAAAAAAAAAAAAGTCAATTCAAAAATGGGTAAAGGACTTGGATAGACATCTATTCAAAGTAGATGAATAAATGGCCAATAAACACATGAAAAGACAGAAAGTATAATGATAGTTGTCAGGGCCTGGCAGGGAGGGGAAAATGAAAGTTATTGTTTAATGGAGAGAGTTTCTGTTTTACAAGATGAAAAGAATTAATGGCGAGAGATTGTGAGGTCGATTGCACAACAATGTGAAATGGACTTGATACCACTGAACTTTATACTTAAAAATGTGTGGGAGGGTAAAGTTTGTGTGTATTTTACCACAATAAGAAAAAAAGGAAAAATAAATAAGTAGCCTTATTCAGACAACATAGAGTGTGTTAGTCCCTCAGCCGTGTCTGACTTTGCGACCCATGGACTGTACCTGGCTGTCCATGGGATTCTCCAGGTAAGAATACTGGAGTGGGTTGCCATTTCCTTCTCCATGGGATCTTCCTGACCCAGAGATCAAACCCAGGTATCTCGCACTGCAAGCAAATTCTTTACCATCTGAGCCATCAGGGAAACCCCAGGCAACAAAAGGACAATATTAAAAGGTTTTTAAGAAAAACAAACAAGAATCAGGTCAGCCTGAAAGATCAATTTGGCAGTTGCAGAATGACAGCAGGATATTCAGTCTCCCCAGGAAGGTAAAAAATGTGTGAACTATGGGTAATTTCAGAAATCGAAAGGCCAAAATATTTAGAAAAAGATCTATGTGAAAGTAGGAATCTGCAGCCAGAGTCAAAGAGGACCGGGGACTGAAATAGGATAATTTCATTTTGAAGATCACTGAATACATTGTGCTATTAATAACTGTGTTATTCTGCTCTCAAAAGCAGCTCTATCTACATAGTGAATGCTAGAGTGGACCTAGCCCCTGGCAAGACCCACCTGGTACAGATGTTGCTGTTCAGTTGCTCAGTCATATCCGACTCTTTGCAACACCATGGACTGCAGCACGCCAGGGTTCCCTGTCCATCACCAACTCCCGGAGCTTGCTCAAATTCATGCCCATGGAATCGGTGATGCCATCCAACCATCTCATCCTCTGTCATCCCCTTCTCCTCCTGCTTTCAATCTTTCCCAGCATCAGGGTCTTTTCCAAAGAGTCGACTCTTGGCATCAGGTGGCCAAAGTATTGGAGCTTCAGTATCAGTCCTTCCAATGAATGTTCAGGGTTGATTTCCTTTTCAGATTGACTGTTTTGATCTCCTTGCAGTCCAAGGGACCCTCAAGAGTCTTCAACACCACAGTTCAAAAGCATCAATTCTTCGGCGCTCAGCCTTCTTTTTGGTCCAACTCTCACATCTATACATGACTACTGGGAAAAACCAAAGCTTTGACTAGACAGACCTTTGTTGGCAAAGTAATATCTCTGCTTTTTTAATATGCTGTCTAGGTTGGTCATAGCTTTTCTTCCAAGGAGTAAGCATCTTTTAATTTCATAGCTGCAGTCACCTTCTGCAGTGATTTTGCAGCCCAAGAAAATAAAGTCTGTCTGTTTCCAATGTTTCCCCATCTATTTGCCATGAAGTGATGGGACCAGATGCCATGATCTTTGTTTTTTGAATGTTGAGTTTTAAGCCAGCTTTTTCACTCCTCTCTTCCACCTTCTTCAAGGCTCTTTAGTTCCTCTTCACTTTCTCCCATGGTGTTATCTGTATATCTAAGGTTACTGATATTTCTCCAGGCAAATTTGATTCTGACTTACGCTCCATCCAGCCCAGTGTTTCTCATGATGTACTTTGCATATAAGTTAAATAAGCAGGGTAACAATATACAGCCTTAATGTACTCCTTCCCAATTTTGAACCAGTCTGTTGTTCCATGTCCGATTCTAACTGTTGCTTCTTGACCTGCATCCAGGTTTCTCAGCAGGGGTCTGGTATTCCCATCTCTTTAAGAATTTTCCACAGATTGTTGTGATCCACAGTCAAAGGCTTTAGCATAGTCGATGAAGCAGAAGTAGATGTTTTTTCTGGAATCCTCTTGCTTTTTCTGTGATCCAACAGATGTTGACAATTTGATCTCTGATTCAAATGTCTACAAAACCAGGAGGGGCGGACCCCAGGGATTCCATCGTCCATTATAAACTCACAACGTCCATTATAAACTCACAAAGTGGCCTCTGGGACAAATCAGTGTCATGTGAGTTTGAAATGAGTGAGTCAGATTACCTGGCCAGACCCCAGCCATCAGTGTACTGCAATTCTGATGAAACAGCCCAAACCACCTCCAAAGTATCACTGTGATGCTGGTGGTCTTATTTTCAAATGTGAAACCCAAAGACCCATGAGAATGGAAGCCATATCCCTAGGGGCTCCATCTCAGAACCACTAAACAAGAGATTTTCTACCTGAGCTAGATAACCATTCATCTCTCCTGCTAAAAACAACTAAAAATGCTAGATAAAATATCTTTTATCTAAAGGTATCTAAAAATACCTTTATGTATATACATTTAATTTTTATTTCTTAAAAGCATAGACAAGTTAGCAAGAACCTAAGGAACACCACTTGGAACAAAATCTGAACAGAGACAGAAACCCAGGCAGTCAAGTAAACACTGATATTTTTCCCTGAGGGCGCTGGCAGAATCAAGGCAAACTTGTGACTCAGCTTTCAAAGCTTCAAAGGGCACACGGGCAGAGCCCAGAGCCCACCCAAGGTGGGAGGTCAAAGAAGACCTTACCTCCAGTGAAATTGAGATTTCCAAGGATGCTCCCTCAGAAAATGAGTCAAGCAGAAATAAATCTGATCTACTTCTCCTCACCCCCAAAAGCTACCTGCACGAAAAATCAAGTGTCTCTCTCTTGGGCACTGAGCAGTTAAGAGAAACAAAAAGCTCACCCTAAGAAGTTGCAATCACAAAGCAACCATCACAGATTTGTGGTTCAAATTCCCACCACATGGGTGGTCAGAAAACAGTGCTCTATACTGTTGGTGGGAAGGATAAATTAGTACAACCACATTCAAATAGAGTTTTGCATAACCAGGAAGAGTTAGACATGGCAGAAATTCCACTTCTAGTTTACGACTTGGAGAAACGCATAAAAATGTGCACAATTCCTAAGAGCAAACACACAGGAGCGGCCAACAGGCTTCCTGGCAGCAGAAAGGGTAGGCACACTGTAGTGCATTCATTCAGGAAAGCTGCATGGCAGTGAAAACTAAAGGAGTCACACACGTGTTCCTGGACGTGGATCCAAATGAAACGCGAACCGAGCCACAGAAAACCACAGTACAACTCCAGGTCTATGATGTTCGAAGCCAGGCACAGCTAAATAATACATTATCTAGAAATTGTTCGTGAGTGGCAGAACTAGCAAGAAGATCAAAATGATTACTACAAAAGCAGAACACGGAGCTCGTGTACACCTGTGGTGGATTCATGTCGATGTATGGCAAAGCCAATAGAGTATTGTAAAGTAAAATAAAGTTTTTTTTTAATTAAAAAAAAAAACAATAGCAGAACAGTTGTGGGCGTAAGGGCACTTAGGGGACGTCTATAGTCACAACCTTTTATTCCTTAACTTGGAGGAAGGGACCATACATGTTCATCTTATTATTTTGTTGTGTGTATGTGTACTTGTTTAACATATGTCTTCTGGGGACTTCCCTAGTGGTCTGGTGCTTAAGACTGTATTTCCAATGCAGGGGATGTGGGTTCCATGCCTATTTGGGGAACCAAGATCCCACATGCCCAGTGGTGCAGCCAAAAAAAACAACAAAAAAAAGTCTTCTGTGTGATATATTTTGCTATAAACATATGGCAAAAAGAAAAAAAAAAAAACAACTATGGAATGCTACACAGCTGTTAAAGAATGAGGCAGACATCTGTCCTGGTACGGGAAGATCTCCAAGATACACTGATTAATGAAAAGCACACAGGCAAAGAGAGGACATAGGAGGAAAAAAGAACGGAAATATACTCTATTTTAAATGGCCACATCATCTCTAAAAGGATAAGACACTTTACCCAGCTCTAAGGAGCTGAACCGGGTTATAAGGAAGAGAAAGCAAAAGGAGATTTTTGTACATTTAGACATTTGCACCAGGTGCAAGTAGTACTGAGCTAAAATATAGAACTCTTTAAAGTCAAGTCCTAATCCTTTGGGTTGCTGCTTGGTGACCTGTTAAAAACTCCACCAGGTTCGAGTGTGGTGCCTCTAAGGCTGTTACCTGGATCATACCTGGGCTTCCTTTGCCTTATCAGTAACTGTTTCACCAAATCTCAGGTTTCAGAGTGGAAGGTCCTATGTCATCTCACAAGATTTCACGGCAACGTACAACTAACTCCAGCCCATCCAAGCCCAGAATTCTGCAAAGACCCTGTGACGTTGTGATATAATAAGAAATACATATTTGGTCTTTGTCCTAGGTTCCTGGCACAAGAGTATCTAAAACCCTTGGAATTTCCTGCATGATGAGGTGAGAGGAGCATCTTTTGTTATCTGCAAAACTTCTTTCCAACCACCTGCATTTATGCCAACACACTGACTCTAGGTGAGCCCCTAGATACAGCTTCAGGATGGAGGCAGGTTGCCAGAGGAAGCAATCATGTGATTAGAGGATTGGAATTTTCCGCCCTACCTCCAGACTTCTACGAAAGGGAGAGGAACTGGAGATTGAGTTAAACACCAACGGCTGATGATGCCCACACAATGGAAGCTCCATAAATACCCTAAACAACAGGGTTCTGGGAACTTCCTGGTTGGCGACTGCCAGAAGGGTGAGGCACCCCAGCTCCATGGGGACAGAAAATCCTATGCCTGGATCCTTCCAGACCTCACCTAAAGTACCCCATTATATGTCAGTTTATTTAGAACCTTTAAATTAAATCAGTAAATATAAGTAAGGTGCTTTTCTGAGTTCTATGAGCCATTACAGAGAAGGGGACGACAGAGGGTGAGATGGCTGAATGGCATTGAAGGAGGAGACAGAGCTGGAGTCCATCGTAGGCCAGGCTGCAAACATTAGGCAACACGCATGGTCACCCTCCCAGTGGACTCTGAACTTTGTGCCCGGTGTCTATAGAAATGGCATACCAATGGAAAACCAGAACCCCAGATAAAAGAGCCTCAGGACTTGTACTTAAACTCTCTGTTGCCTAAAAGAATACGCTAATTATCTGTAACAGAACAAAGTCGTAAATTCCATTATGTTTATCAGGATATGAGCACAGGCCTATTGATAAATGTCCACAGTTTATCTAGTCTTGTGACACATGAATCATGGGTTAACTTTGATCGTATCTCTCTTTTACCTTGTCCAGACTAGTTTCAAGGCATTTGGGGAGGTGGGTTTGAGCAAGTACACTTAGGGTATATAACGTTTTCACAAAAACCGGTCAGGATCCTTGGCTAAANTGTGACACATGAATCATGGGTTAACTTTGATCGTATCTCTCTTTTACCTTGTCCAGACTAGTTTCAAGGCATTTGGGGAGGTGGGTTTGAGCAAGTACACTTAGGGTATATAACGTTTTCACAAAAAACGGTCAGGATCCTTGGCTAAAAGGAGACTCTGCCTTGCGCCTGCCGGTGTAATAAACTGCATCCCAGTGTCTGCATTGTCCTTCTGAGTGAGTTTGTTCCCCGGAACGCGTGGCTACAACAGCATCACTGACTCGATGGACAAGAGTCCAAGCAAGCTCCGGAAGTTGATGGACAGGGAAGCCTGGCATGCTGCAGTCCATGGGGCTGCAAGGAGTCGGACACGACTGAGTGACTGGACTGAACTGATGAGCCATTATAGCCAATTATCAAACCTAGGTGGAAATCCCCTATTTATAACCGGTTGGTCAGAAGTACAGGTAGTAGTAACGATACCGGCAGCTGAAGTAGGGACAGCCTTGCGGGACTGAACCCTTAACCTGTGGTACCTGAACTAACTCCACGTGGTTAGTATCAGAACCAAACTCAAGTGTAGATCACCCAGTTGATGTCAGAGAGTTTGATGGCATTGGAAAAAACAGCACACATTTGGTGTCTGAAATGCTGTAGGTTAAAAACACCATAAAGACCCCTGACTGGGATCCCATCAGCCACTTCGGTTTACTCTGCTGGGCTGGCTAATCTGGGACAAAAATCTCCAAAAGGCAGTGACTGAATCGTCCCTCTGGGGCCATGGGGCTGCTAGGAACAGCTACATTCCAAATCCAAAACTCTCTGCCCCAGAAACGTCCTTCATCCATCCACCGGAGAGAAAGCCTCTTTAAGCTGTGTGCGCTCTCCAGCTGGAGAAGCCAGCCATGAAAGGAAAGAAAATTGACTGGGGTTGTAAAAACTTCAGAGATAGGCCAACCACGGACTAGACTAGGCCTTTTCTAGAGGGTAGAGCAGACCATCCCCCAACTTGTGACTTTAGGCTCCATGCACTTCCCTCTCATCAGCAGGCACGCCACTCCCCACCCTGGCCTATTATAGTGGTTTCTCCAGGTAAGTTTTCTCAAGATTAACTACTTTGGTCTCAAGAAAACTCAGTCTGCTCAGGGAATTCTGAGTTGGGCTTAATAGCCCATCTCCAAAGATGGCACCCCATTCCAACTCCCTATTTCTACGCCTTTCCACTTCCCCTGCAGAGGATGAGGTGATTTGAGGGCATCACCGACTCCATGGATATGAGTTTGAGCAAACTCTGGGAGACAGTAAAGGAGAGGGAAGCCTGGTGTGCTGCAATCCATGGGGTCGCAAAGAACTGAACATGACTGAGTGACTGAACCAACCACTTCCCCTGACGTCAGTCCTTTGACTGTATGAATGGGTTGCTTTTCCTGCTCAGCATTTCAGGATGGAGGCAGTGTTGCATATTAGAGCTCTTCAAGTCCTCTCTCCACTCTGCCCCACGACAACCATTTTTCTGTGTTCGCTTCCTCCTTCCCATCGCCACCCCTTCCCTGGTCCACACACGCAATAACAGGTCTGAATTGCAGCAATGGCCTCTGGTTCCCACCTCCCCGCCACCGACCTCTTGCTTCCCCCCATGCTAAATCAACCAGCTCACTGCCGCCAGAGTTTTCTCAAAACCCCATTCACCTTTGGCGGGGGATGGGGGTAGAGAG
>SJYV01030642.1:0-15453 GCA_006410875.1 Neotragus pygmaeus
GCTCCTCTGCAAAGGAGACCTAGGCCTACCTTGGCCCCCTGAAGCCTGTCATGGCGCCTGTTTGGTCCCAACATTCCCTGGATCAGTCCTCCCAAAGACATCCATGCACCCCAGCCACTTACCTGGGCTATACTGTCCTCCACGGATAGCCCAGAGATCAGTAAATTAAAGGAAACCAGAACAAGAAGGGCATGGTGGTACTGGATCTCATTCATCTGTTTAACTCCACCCTCCAGCCATCATCATATCCAGTGCACAGATCTTGGAGAATAAATATCTCATCAAATATCTGGTAATCAGAGAAGCAAGTGGGCAGCCTCTGCTACACAACACCGCACCCTCAAACCCCCCACTATATCATCTCCCTGGGCACCAAGGATGCTTCCCCCACCCCTGCTCTCTCCACACACGATGGTGCAGAAACTGCACTTGGTTTTTCCAAACTATTCTTCTGCATCTTCAAAACCGTGTGCCAGGGACATGCTCTTGAAACAGCTGGCGTGTTCATAAGTACATTTCCATTTTAGCAAGCGCAGCTGTCGCTCCTGCTGGGGGCCTGCTGTTCTAACCCCTCACCTGCCCAGAGGGGAATTTTAATTCCCAGAAACTTAGAGTGCCTCTCAATTCAGGGGTCCTCCCAAGAGCCTCCCTGAGCATTGTCTTCTAGCTATTTCATGAGTACCTCAAGCGACAGGGAACTCACTACCTACAAGCTTTTGACCTGATAGGGCTACATGAAGTAGACTATCCTTTTGTTGGAAGAGTCTAATGGTTTTGAATAATAGACACTTACTATATATTTACTATATACCAGGCACTACTAAAACTACTTTACTGGGACTTCCCTGGTGGTCCAGTGTTAAGAATCCAGCTGCCAACGCAAGTGACACAGATTTGATCCCTGCTCCGGGAAGATCCCACGTGCCACAAGGCAACCTAAACCCATGCACCCTAGGGCCCATGCTCCCTAACAAGAGAAGCCGTTCCAACAAGAGAAGCCACCGAAATGAAGAGTGGCCCCCATTCACTGCAACTGGAGAAAGTCCATGCCCAGCAACAAAGACCCAGCACAGCCATAATCAATCTTTATATAAAAGTGCTTTACCTGTGTGAACTCATTTAATCACCACAGCAACCCTATGAAATAGCTGCTACTGTTATCCTTCCCACTTCCCAGAACAGAGAAGTTAATAGCTTGCCCACAATCACAGAGCTAGCAGTTGGCAGAACAAGATTTCAGACCAAGGAAGTCTCACTGTAGAGTCTTCCTGTACTGCCTTTTGTTCACTCAGGGTAGAAATCTCCCACCAAACAACTAAGCCTTTTTAGGGCCTTGTGATGAAGGCCAAGGACCCTCCCACTCCTTTGCTAAAGTGCATATGGATACCACACTTTACATATAATGTCAGGGAGTCAACCCACCTCAGCCCGTGGCACTTGGTTTAAGAACCCACTGAATATTTTGCACTTGCATCTATCTGAAAGTCATCTGAGGAGCTTTCCTACATCCAGTGGGCCTCCTCATGTTTCTCCAGGATAAATTTGCCCAGTTCCGTATGAAAGAATCTTTAACCCCCACCCCTCACCTCCCGGTAACCAAAGAAAGACTAATGTAAACAATAATGAGTGCTATCATGTACTTTGAAAACAAGGTACAATAAAGAAAGACTTGAAAATCATGTGCTTGAGGGTTGTACTTATTTGTTGCTGCTGACGTTAGACCTGTGTTCACTACCTCCAGAAAGAAATTTGGCAACACACAGAAAGGAGTGGTGAAAGTGCCCACAAACTTATGATTCCCAAAACCTATTCAACAATTCAACTCCCAGAACCTATTTCAAGACAATGCCTCATGGGGAAATAAAAGCCGTATGTAGTCAGTTCAGTCGCTTGGTCATGTCTGACTTTGCAACTCCATGGACTGCAGCACACCAGGCTTCCCTGTCCATCACCAACTCCCAGAGCTTGCTCAAACTCATATCCATGGAGTCGGTGATGCCATCCAACCATCTCATCCTTTGTTGTCCCCTTCTCCTCCTGCCTTCAATCTTTCCCAGCATCAGGGTCTTTTCCAATGAGTCAGTTCTTCACATCAGGTGGCCAAAGTATTGGAGCTTCAGCTTCAGCATCAGTCCTTCCAATGAATACTCAGGACTGGTTTTCTTTAGCATTGACTGGTTCGATCTCCTTGCTGTCCAAGGGACTCTCAAGAGTCTTCTCCAATACCACAGTTCAAAAGCATCAATTCTTCAGCACTCAGCTTTCTTTATAGTCCAACTGTCACATTAATACATGACCACTGGAAAAACCATAGCTTTGACTAGACAGACCTTTGTTGGCAAAGTAATGTCTCTGCTTTTCAATATGCTGTCTAGGCTAGTCATAACTTTTCTTCCAAGGAGCAAGCGTCTTTTAATTTCATGACTGCTGTCACCATCTGCAGTGATTTTGGAGCCCAAAAAATGTAGCAAACTTATCTCTAAAAGCAAAAAGAGAAAAACAGGAAAAACTTAATGCCCAGTAAAACAATGGGATAATTATAAGTATAGTCATTACATAATGGAACATATCAAACAACGGAAAGCATTATAATAAAATGCAGAGAAAAAGCATGTAACAGAGAAGGATTATTAGGATTACTGTTAGGATAATTGTTAATTATGGAGTGATAGGGCTGGAATGCCCAGGGAGCTTTTAATCGGCTTTATGGTCTCACTCTAAAAGGTGAGAGACCAAACAATGTGAATAAAATCAGCTCAAGCAGGGTGAGAAAGAGGCCATAAAGGGATCAGGGGAACACTTTGAAAAAAAAAAAAACTATAAATAATGCCATCCTTGAAATATGAGAAGATATGTACTATGGTCCAAATATTTGTATATATGTCCTCGCTAAATTTGTATGTTGAAATCTTAACCTCCAAAGACGATAGTATTGGGGACTGGACCTTTGGAAGATGTTTATGAGAGTGGAGGCTTCATCAACAAGATCAGTGCCTCTTCTACCATGTGAGGAGACAGCAGAAAGGTGCTGGTGTGAACCAGGAAGAGGGCCGTCACCAGAAGGTAGCCAGGCTGATCTTGGGCTTCCCAGCCCTCAGAAGTGTGGGCAGCAAATTTCTGTGTGCTATAAGCCATCCAGTCATTGGGTTTTTGTTAGACCTGCCTGAACAGACTAAGACAATATATACATCCACGAAACAAGGACAGAATGCTGTCTTTAGGGAGGGAAAGGGACAATCAGAAAACAGAAACAATCTCTTGGGAGTTAGAATTATAATAGCTAAAGCAATAAATTCAACAGAAACTCTGGAAGATAAAATAGAAGAATTAGCCACTAAAGGGAATAGAATAGAAAATGGGGGAGAAAAGCTGATTAATCTGGAAGGCACTGTATCTACCTAAGAGGAATCCAGAAAGAGAGACAGACAGTTTCTGGGACAGAGGATTTAATTGCCAAATCAAAGGCAAGGACTCTACCCACAGCTGGGCAGGGAGGGGAGGATCTGGCCCCTTTGAGTTCTTTAGCAAAAGCACACTGCCTCCACCACAACCATATCCAAGAGCATGGTCTCCAAGAGAGAAAGTAATAGGTGCTATTAGGAAGTGAGGTTTAGATAATGGATAGCCAAAAATTACAAACGTCACTACACAGGAACACACACCGACTCCTAGTAAACACACATTCTTCCCTAACTCCTGATAGAACACCTCAGAGTCCGAGCAAGATGTCAGATCTCCTAGTCTTGACCTTTTGTGTATCACCACAGGAAGATTACCTGTGTGTGTCTTACTTAACAGTTGCTTCATATAGGTTGTCTCATTAGAGACTTACAACAAAGCAAAAAAAAAGAAAGAAAAAATACTCTTAATATCCCTATTTTAGAAATGAGGAAAGAACTACCCAGAGAAGTTAAGAAGCAAGTTTACCCATCTAATAAGAAGGAAAGTCAGGATTCAGACCAAATTCACCTGATCGTGGAGTTTATCCCCTTACCCATATACCATAGTAGTTGATAAGCTTCTGCTGAAAGCCTTCCCAGGGCTCCGAGAGAAGCAGAAACCCTGCCTTATTCAGGACTCCAAAAAGAATGCAAGGTGGCTCATTAAATAGCCCAGAGCCTCAGCAGAGCCATGTACCAGGAGCATATATCTCAGCAAGCCCTTAGCATCTCTGGTCACCCACAGGAGTGCCATGAGCTTTTTCCAGACACTTTTTTTTCTAACTGACATACATCATCATGTCAGTTTCCATTGTACAGAATAATGCTTCAGTTGATATTGGTACACATTGAAAAATGATCACCATACAAAGTCTGCTTACCTCCATCACCACACACACAGAGACAAACATTTTCTTCTTGTCATGAGAAATTTTAAGATTTACTCTCTAAATTTTAAGATTTACTCTTTCAATGTGCAATACACTATTATTAATTATAGTCAGGAAACACTCTCCAGGATATTTCACATACTAGGCTACAAAGCAAGTCTCAGTAAATTTAAGAAAATAGAAATTGTTATGCCCAAGTAGCGAAATCTCACAGTGACCACCAGGGAGCCGGTATCCGATGCAAAAGCAAGAGAGTTTTTATTACCAAGCTCGAGTTGGGGCTCCCACTGTTATCGACGCAGCGGCTATAGGGAGGAGCCCCGGGTTTTGGATTACATCGCTTATATAGGGAGTATACATGGAAAAAAGGGATTTCTAGGTAGGGGGACGTCTGATTGGTCACATTCTTTCAAAGAGTTGTGTGTTGGTTTTTGATTGGTCCCTATTACCTAGGTAGACCACAAGTTCCTGAACATTAAATCAGGAGATTCTGGTCTGGGGTCCAATTGGCTCGTGGGTGGTGGGGTGAGGTCAGGGGATTTCCAAAGGCTCTTTTCCCAGAACCTTACAAAATGGAGTTTTTCTGTTAACAAAATGGAGTAGCTTAGATTCTTCAGAAATCATTGGGTTTTTTTGAAAATAGAAATCGTATCAAGTATCTTTTACAAGCACAATGCTATGAGACTAGAAATCAGCTATAAGAAAAAAAACTGCACAAAGCATAAACACATGGAAGCTAACCAATATACTGCTAAACATTTAACAGGTTACTGAAGAAATCAAAAAAGAAACTAATAAATATCTGGGGACAAATGGAAATACAGCAATCCAAAAGCTATGAAATATAGCTAGACAGTTCTAAGAAGGAAGCTTGTAGCAAAATAAGCCTATCTCACAAAGCAAGAAAAATCTCAAATGAACAATCTAACCTTATACCTAAAGGAACTAGAAAAAGAAGAACAAAGCCCAAAGTTAGTAAAAGAAACGAAATCATAAAGAACAAACAAAGCCCAAAGTTAGTAAAAGAAAATAAATCGTAAAGATCAGAGCAGAAACAGATAAAACACATGAAACTAAGAGCTATCTTTAAAAGATTTAAAAAAAAAGATAATTTAGCTAGACTCATCAAGGAAAAAATAGAGCTCAAATCAATAACATCAGATAAAAAAAGAAGTTATAACAAATACCATAGACATATAGAGGACCATAAGAGATTACGATGAACAATTAATTACACACCAATAAAATGGACAACTTAAAAGAAATTAATAAATGCCTAGAAATGTATAATGTTCTAAGACTGAACCAGGAAGAAATAGAAAAGACAAATAAACAAATTATCTGTAATGAAACTGAATCTGTAAAAGAAAGAAAGAAAAAAAATTCCCAGCAAGCAAAAGTCCAGGATCAGATGGCTTCATGGGTGAATTCTACCAAACATTTAGAAAAGAGTCAATACCTATACTTCTCAAACTATTCCAAAAAATTACAGAGGAAGGAATGCTCCCCAATTCATTCTACAAGACCAGCATCACCCTGATACCAAAACCAAACAAATAATTCACAAATAAAGAAAATTACAGGACAACATCACTGAAAAACATAGATGCAAAAATTCTCAACAAAATCCAGCCATACATTAAAAGGATCAAACACCATGATCAAGTGAGATTTATCCCAGGGATACAAGAATGGTTCAAAATCTACAAATCAGTTAATGCAACATACCACATTAACAAATTGAAGGAAAAAATCATGTAATCATATAACAGATGCAAAAAAAGATTTTGACAAGATTCAACATCCATTTATGATTAAAACTTTCAACGAAGTAGGTACAAAAGGAACATACCTCAACATAACAAAGGCCAAATATGATAAGCCCACAGCTAATGTCATACTCAACAGTGAAAATCTGAAGGTATTTCTTGTGAGATCAGGAACAGGACAAAAATGCCTAATCTCACCACTTTTATTCAACATTCCAATACCATTCTTAGTATTCAAAGTCCTAGCCACAGCAATCAGATAAGAATCAAAGGCATCCAAATTGGAAAGGAAGAAGTAAAACCATCCCTGTTTACAGATGACATATGGTACTATACATAGAAAATGCTGAAAATATCAGCAAGAAACTGATCAGTGAAGTCAGTAAGCTCACAGGACACAAAATTAATGTACAGAAATCTGTTTCATTTCTAAACACTGACACCTAACTATCAGAAAGAAGAACTGAAAAAACAATCCCATTTACAATTACATCAAAAAGAACGGGGACTTCCCTGGAGGTCCAATAGTTAAGACTCCACCTTGCAATGCATGGGACTTGGATTCGAGCCTTGCTTGAGGAACTAAGATCCCACATGCTTTGGAGCAACTAAGTCTGTGCACCACAACTACTGAGCTCTTCCACCACAACTAAAGAGTGTGCGCTGTAACAAAAGATTCCATGTGATGCACCAAAGATCCCTCATGCCACAACTGAGACGAGACAGTCAAATAAATAGACGCTAAAACGTAAATAGTTCTAACTAAGGAGGTAAAAGACCTATACTCAGAAAACTATAAGATGTTGATACAAGAAACTGAAGGCCGTACAAACCAATGAAAAGATACGCCATGCTCATGGTTTGCAACAACTAAAATTGTTAAAATGAGCATACTACTCAAGGCAATCTACAGATTCAGTANAAAAAAACTGCACAAAGCATAAACACATGGAAGCTAACCAATATACTGCTAAACATTTAACAGGTTACTGAAGAAATCAAAAAAGAAACTAATAAATATCTGGGGACAAATGGAAATACAGCAATCCAAAAGCTATGAAATATAGCTAGACAGTTCTAAGAAGGAAGCTTGTAGCAAAATAAGCCTATCTCACAAAGCAAGAAAAATCTCAAATGAACAATCTAACCTTATACCTAAAGGAACTAGAAAAAGAAGAACAAAGCCCAAAGTTAGTAAAAGAAAATAAATCGTAAAGATCAGAGCAGAAACAGATAAAACACATGAAACTAAGAGCTATCTTTAAAAGATTAAAAAAAAAAAGATAATTTAGCTAGACTCATCAAGGAAAAAATAGAGCTCAAATCAATAACATCAGATAAAAAAAGAAGTTATAACAAATACCATAGACATATAGAGGACCATAAGAGATTACGATGAACAGTTAATTACACACCAATAAAATGGACAACTTAAAAGAAATTAATAAATGCCTAGAAATGTATAATGTTCTAAGACTGAACCAGGAAGAAATAGAAAAGACAAATAAACAAATTATCTGTAATGAAACTGAATCTGTAAAAGAAAGAAAGAAAAAAAATTCCCAGCAAGCAAAAGTCCAGGATCAGATGGCTTCATGGGTGAATTCTACCAAACATTTAGAAAAGAGTCAATACCTATACTTCTCAAACTATTCCAAAAAATTACAGAGGAAGGAATGCTCCCCAATTCATTCTACAAGACCAGCATCACCCTGATACCAAAACCAAACAAATAATTCACAAATAAAGAAAATTACAGGACAACATCACTGAAAAACATAGATGCAAAAATTCTCAACAAAATCCAGCCATACATTAAAAGGATCAAACACCATGATCAAGTGAGATTTATCCCAGGGATACAAGAATGGTTCAAAATCTACAAATCAGTTAATGCAACATACCACATTAACAAATTGAAGGAAAAAATCATGTAATCATATAACAGATGCAAAAAAAGATTTTGACAAGATTCAACATCCATTTATGATTAAAACTTTCAATGAAGTAGGTACAAAAGGAACATACCTCAACATAACAAAGGCCAAATATGATAAGCCCACAGCTAATGTCATACTCAACAGTGAAAATCTGAAGGTATTTCTTGTGAGATCAGGAACAGGACAAGAATGCCTAATCTCACCACTTTTATTCAACATTCCAATACCATTCTTAGTATTCAAAGTCCTAGCCACAGCAATCAGATAAGAATCAAAGGCATCCAAATTGGAAAGGAAGAAGTAAAACCATCCCTGTTTACAGATGACATATGGTACTATACATAGAAAATGCTGAAAATATCAGCAAGAAACTGATCAGTGAAGTCAGTAAGCTCACAGGACACAAAATTAATGTACAGAAATCTGTTTCATTTCTAAACACTGACACCTAACTATCAGAAAGAAGAACTGAAAAAACAATCCCATTTACAATTACATCAAAAAGAACGGGGACTTCCCTGGAGGTCCAATAGTTAAGACTCCACCTTGCAATGCATGGGACTTGGATTCGAGCCTTGCTTGAGGAACTAAGATCCCACATGCTTTGGAGCAACTAAGTCTGTGCACCACAACTACTGAGCTCTTCCACCACAACTAAAGAGTGTGCGCTGTAACAAAAGATTCCATGTGATGCACCAAAGATCCCTCATGCCACAACTGAGACGAGACAGTCAAATAAATAGACGCTAAAACGTAAATAGTTCTAACTAAGGAGGTAAAAGACCTATACTCAGAAAACTATAAGATGTTGATACAAGAAACTGAAGGCCGTACAAACCAATGAAAAGATACGCCATGCTCATGGTTTGCAACAACTAAAATTGTTAAAATGAGCATACTACTCAAGGCAATCTACAGATTCAGTACAATCCCTATCAAAATATCAATGGCATTTTTCATGAAACTAGAGCAAATAATTCTAAAATTTGTATGGAAACACAAAAGACCCCCCGAATAGCCAAAATAATCTTGAGAAAGGAGAACAGAGCTGAAATCACCACACTCCCTGATTTCAAGCTACATTACAAAGCTTCAGTCATCCAAACAGTTGTTTAATTGCTAAATCATATCTGACTCTTGCAACCCCATGGACTGTAGCCTGACAGGCTCTGTCCATCAGATTTCCCACACAAGACTACTACTGTCGGTTGCCATTTCCTTCTCCGGGGGATCTTTTCGACCCAAGGATTAAAACTATGTCTCCTGCATTTGCAAGATTCTTTACCACTGAGCCACCAGAGAAGCCCAAAGTCATCCAAACAGTAAGTACTGGCAAAAAAACATTATAGATCAATGAATCAACAGAATGTAGAGTCCAGATATGAACCAAGTTAATTGACAATAAAGGAGACAAGAACATAAAATGGGGAGGAGTCAGCTCTTCAGTAAATGATGTTGGGNTGGCAAAAAACATTATAGATCAATGAATCAACAGAATGTAGAGTCCAGATATGAACCAAGTTAATTGACAATAAAGGAGACAAGAACATAAAATGGGGAGGAGTCAGCTCTTCAGTAAATGATGTTGGGAAAACTGGACAGCTACATGCAAAAGAATCACACTGGACTACTCTCTCACACTTGAAGAAAGGGAAACAAAAACGAAAATAAGCAAATGAGACTACATCAAACTAACAAACTTTTGCACAGAGAACCAAACTATTAACAAAATGAAAAAGCCACCTACTGAATGGGAGAAGAAATTTGCAAGTGATACGTACAACAAAGGGTTAATATCCAAAATATAAAAAGCACTCATACAACTCAATACAAAAAATAAATCCAATTTAAAACATGGGCAGACAATCTAAGCAGACGTTTCCCAAGACATATAGACGGTATACAGGCACATGAAAAGATGCTCACCATCACTAATCATAAGGGAAATGCAAATCAAAACCACAGTGTGATATCATCTCACATTTGTCAAAATGGCTATTATTTTAAAAAGACAACAAATAACAAGTGTTGGCAAAAAAAAAAAAAAAATGGAGAAAAAGGAACTTCAAACACTGTTGGTAAAAAAGTAAATTGGTGCAGCCACTATGGAAAATAGTATGGAGATTGCTTAAAAAGTTAAAAATAGGACTACCACATGATCCAGCAATTCCACTCCTGGGGATTTATCCAAAAAAAACAAAAACACTAATTAGAAAAAACTATATGCACCCATATGTTCAATGCAGCCTTATTTATAATAACCAAGTATGGGAGCAACCTAAGTGCCTACTGATAAGTGACTGAATAAAGAAGATGTGGTGTGTGTTTGTGTGTATATATATATATATATATATATATATGATACATTTAATTTTTAATGGCTGGGTGATATTCATATATATATCACCCAGCCATCAAAAATTAAATCTTGCCATTTGTGACAACACAGCTGGACCTAGAAGATATTATGCTAAGCGAAATAAGTTAAACAGAGAAAGACAAATATTGTCTGATTTCACTTNATGATATATTTAATTTTTAATGGCTGGGTGATATTCATATATATATGAATTTGTGACAACACAGCTGGACCTAGAAGATATTATGCTAAGCGAAATAAGTTAAACAGAGAAAGACAAATATTGTCTGATTTCACTTATATGTGGAATATATATACTAAAAACAAATGTAACAAAACAGAAACAGAGTCAAAGATACAGAGGCCACGCAGGTGGTTGCTGGGCTGGAGGTGAGGGAGAGAAAAGAAATAGGTAAAGAAATGAACAGGAATGAACTTCTGGTTTCAGAGTGGATGCGACACAGGAATGAAATGTATAGTGTGGGTAATATAGTCAATAATTATGTACTATCTTTGCATGATAACATACAGTACTTAGACTTAAAGTGATGCAGTTTGAAACATAGAGAAATATCAAATCACTATGTTGTATAATAGGAACTAGCATAGTATTTTAGGTCAATTATACTTCAGACACACACACACACACAAATGAACTCATAAGAAACAGAGACCAGATTTGTGGTTAGAGGTGGGGTTGGGGAGGTGGAGAACGGAGGGGAGAATTGGATGAAGGTGGTCAAATGGTACATACTTCCAGTTATAAAGTAAGCAAGTACTAGGGATAAAATGTACCACATGATAAAATATGATTGACACTGCTGTTTGTTACACAGGAGGGCTTCCAGGTGGCTCCCTGGTAAAGAATCTGCATGCCAATGCAGGAGATGCAGGTTCAATCCCTGGGTCAGGAAGATCCCCTGGAGTAGGAAATGGCAACCCACTCCAGTTCTTACCTGAGAAATGCTATGGACAGATCAGCCTGGCGGGCTGTAGTCCATGGGGTCACAAAATAGTCAAATACAACTTGGAGTCTGAACAACAACATGTTACATAGGAAGGTTGTTAAGAGAGTAAATCTTCAGTTGTCAATCACAAGAAGAAAATTTTCCCTAGGTCTTCAATTCTGCATCTATATAAGATGATGGATGTTTCACTAACCTTACCCTGGTAATCATTTCTCGACGTATGCAGGTCCAATCATGCTGTACACCTTAAATTTATATAGTCTGGGTGTGTGCTAAGTCGCTTCAGTCGTGTCTGACTCTTTGTGACCCTATGGATTGTAGCCCATCACGCTCTTCTGTCCATGGAATTCTCCAGGCAAGAATACTGGAGTGGGTTGCCATGCCCTCCTCCAGGGGATCTTCCCAACCCAGGGATTGAAACCACATCTCTGAAGTCTCGTGCATTGGCAGGCAGGTTCTTTACCAATTGACCTGGGAAGCCCAAACTTATATAGTGCTATATGTCAATTATATCTCAATTAAACTAGAGGAAAAAAAGAAAACACTATAGTTACTGTGGTGTACTTACACCCTCATGACTTGTTTTTTTAACTGGAAGTTGGCTCAGTGGTAGAGAAACTATCTGCCAATGCAAGAGACGCAGGTTCAATCTCTGGGCTGGGAAGATGTGTCAGAAAAGGAAATGGCAACCCACTGCAGTATTCTTGCTTGCAGAGCTGCCTGCTGGGTTTGCTCAGACAAGGGACCAGGAATACCTGCTGCTTCCCAGCTGAGAAGCCAGACAAGGCAGAAACTTGGGCAGTTTTGAGAACCCCCAGACAGCTGGCACTTCCTCCCAAGCAGTGACAGGCCCCAGTGCTTCACCAGCGTGAGCCCAGCCATTCAAAGAGCACATTGATGTTCTTGTCTGGGCCCCTGGAAAGTTCCGTGGGCACAGGCTGTGGCTGGGTTGCAGACCTGCCTCGAAGCGCCCGCCTCTTTCTGCCTCTCTCTTCCTGGCTCCTTTCCTTGAAAATGCTGACCTGGACAAAGAAACTCTCCCACTCAGGAAACATGTATTCTAACTCCATCAAACTCTTCAGGCCACAGTTGTGCAGAACACACACATTTTTCCTATCACTGAATGTAATGTTTTCACCCCCCTCCCACCAATGTGGCAGAAATGTAATCTCCACTTGGAATTTACCTGCCTCTTGAACCTGGGATTTCGTCAAAGTTCCCCTAAGCTTTGAGGGACGGGGTCCTCAGCCAGTCTGATTGCCTGTGTGTGTGGGCGTGGCCACATGTGGTCACTTACTCTGCGCCCTGCTCAACTGCAGGCTCACCGTCCAAACATGTCCTATTGCTGTTAGAACAAGTTGCCACTAGCTTTGTGGCTTAAAACAACACAAATATACTAACTCACGGTTTGGGTGGGTCAGAAGTCCAACAGAGTTTCCTGGGCCTAAAATCAGGTGTTGGCCAAGTGACATTATTATCGAGGATCTTAGGGAAGAATTGTCTTCCAAACACATCAGGTTTTTGGCCCAACTCAGTCAAGGGACTGAGTTCCCCATTGCCTTGCTGGCTGTCCACCGGGGTCACCTCTAGCTCCTAAAGCTCTCTCTCTCTGAGCCTTACCCCAGGGCTCTTTTGCACAAGCGAAGAGGCAGCAAATCCTCCATCTCTGACTTGGCATCTGCTGCTTCTCTCTCATGGACTCTGCCTTCCGCTTCTGCTTGACTCCACTGGGCCCGCCTGGGTAATCCAGGCTCATGTCTTTAAGTCAGCTGGTTGGTTAGCTTAATTCCACTGGCCGAGTCGCCTCCCCGCTGTATTAGATTGGCGCTTGACTGACTAAGCAGGGGTTGGGAGAATGGCTCAGGAAGAGGAAGGGAGCTCTGCGGTCCCACCGACCACACCGACCCTGTGAAGGCCCCCAGTGAGGGGGGAGTGCAGCCGCCCCTGGCCCACTGAGACGTCGCTTGCCCCCTCGGCCCACAGCCTCTGCAACACGAGCCCTCCTTTCCAGGCCGTGTTCCTCCTAAGGCTGAAGCTCCGCTGCCACCGTCACGGCCGTCTCAGGCAGGAACGGGCCCCTCTCTGAACCACGCTGCGACGGGACGCGCTGAGGCCAAGGCGTCACTCGTGCTGGGCCAGCCCACACAGCTCACTTCCTCTTTGGGGCCCCCCAGGCCTCTTTCTAGTTCACAGGACGATCCCCGCTCCGTCAGAGCCCCCACGTCTGCACCGTCACTGCGTTCCTTCTGCCTCCCTTCCCCCACCCAGAGATGTCTTTTCTCGCACCCAGGTGAGAGCCTCTCACCAAACCCACCGGGTCTCAAGTGCTTTGGCTGCATCCAGAGTCCTGTCCACTCAGGAGCGGCTTCAGGCCTTCAGAACCCGAGAGCCAGTCGCGCTTTCCTCTGTTACATTCCGCGCCTGGGGCCAAGGGGCCAGAGGATGGCCGTTGAAAGCTCAAGTATGGGGTGGGGGCCCTGGCATGCAGGGAAGGAATGAGACAGCGGTAGGGGGAAACACTGGAATTAATATTTCAAATGTGTTTTCCTGCCGATCTCCTGACCTGGCCTATCCTTTAAAATGCCCTCGGCCCGTGGCGCCTCCCTGGAGCCCATCCTCAGTGACTCAGCCCAGCCAGCGTCTCCCCAGTCCTAGGCTGTGCCTTCACATGCGGGCCAGGAGGGGCTGTGAGCGGCTTCGAGGCCTGCACCTCCTCGTGAGTTTTTCTGTTCACTCTTCAGAGCCTATCAATAACTCAGGGGTCCCTTCTCTACACTTCCCCTCCTTCCCTTCAGGTCAGTGGAACCAGTTCCCACCCTGGATCCCCAGAACACTTTAGTCACCAGCCAGGGGGCCAGGCCTGGGTTAAGTCAAATCCAACCAGGATCCTCAGAGCAGACTCCCCCCCACGGGGATCACAGCTCTCAGCCCCTCCCTGCCTCTGAAGCAGCCACTCCTACCTGCATCCTTGCTCCTCTTGCTCTCTCGGGGCCCCTGAGTGTCTTCCTCCCAGGCTCCTGGCTCCTCAGCTCCCTCCAACACAACGCATAGCTGCGATGCCTGCCGCTCAGGACAGAGCAGAAGCTGGTACTCCAGACTTTGAGGATGTCACTGTCAAAGTTCAAACCATATACACTCCGAGAAGGGCCTGCAGGGAGATGGAGAGTGGCGTGGATGCCGGAGGAGAGCTGGGTTTCTGTGACAGCTTACGCTCCGGGACCAGATGTGGCTTCCAGGAGGGGGCAGCAAAGGCTCAGGAACCCAACCAGGCCTCTCCTTTCCCCCATCCCACTTCACACCCACAGAGGTCTCCTTCAGAGCCCAGGGCTTCCTGGATGTCCTTTCAAGCTCACAGTGACACACGCCACTCCCAACAGGGCTTGTTCTCAGAATCAGACTGGAAGGGCAGAGAGACCAAGTCACAAGAACCCTCGGCCTGAACGGATGCAGTGCTGTGCCCAGGCCCACTCAGAAGGACCACACTGCCATTCAGTCCCTCAGTGGTGTTGACTCTTGCAACCCCATGGACTGCAGCACGCCAGGCTTCCCTGTCCATCACTAACTCCCTGAGCTTACTCAAACTCATGTCCATTGAGTCGGTGATGCCTTCCAACCATCTCATCCTCCGTTGTCCCCTTCTCCTCCTGCCTTCAATCTTTCCCAGAATCAGGGTCTTTTCCAATCAGTCAGCTCTTTGCATCAGGTGGCCAAAATACTGGAGCTTCAGCATCACTCCTTCAATGGATATTCAGGATTAATTTCCTTTAGGATGGACTGATTGGATCTTCTTGTAGTCCAAGGGACTCTCAAGAGTCTTCTCCAATAACGCAGTTCAAAAGCATCAGTTCTTCAGTGATCAGCTTTCTTTATGGTCCAACTCTCACATCCATACATGACCACTGGAAAAACCATAGCTTTGACTAGACAGACCTTTGTTGGCAAAGTAACGCTGCTTTTTAATGTGCTGTCTAGGTTGGTCATGGCTTTTCTTCCAAGGAGCAAGTGTCTTTTAATTTCATGGCTACAGTCACCATCTGCAGTGATTTTGGAGCCCAAGAAAGTAGTCTGTCACTGTTTCCATTGTTTC
>SJYV01030643.1:6254-18715 GCA_006410875.1 Neotragus pygmaeus
GAGCAGCCCAAGAGAAGAGCCACAGGACGTGTAATGAAGACACGGTGGGAAAGCACAGGGCATGAGGGGGAATTGGGGCTGGGAAGGGACTCCCGATTCCCAGCCGCCCCAGCACTCCCAGGAACCCCCTGCTCCTTCCCTCACCCTCAATGCCCATCCACGTATTCTAGGATCTGATGGCGTCCGTTTCAAGTTTCGGAGACTGCGAGCTGGTCTCCCCGGAACGACCGGAGGCCACAAGGGAAGACCTCCTCAGAAGAAAGAAATAAGTCAATTCCAAGAAGGTGGAAAGCACAGGACTTTCAGGAGATGGTAAGTGAAAGAGGCAACAGAGGCAGTTTCCTGGACAACTGGAGAAGCCATCCATACGGAATATAAAACCTTCAGCCTGGGACTTTAGATGTGCAAACAGGAACTCAAATTAAGGGGAAGATCACTGTGGGATCAAGTCCATCACAGGGGAGGGAGGATCCACATTGAGCCTTGTCATGGACTGAATTCTGTCCCCTCACCCTCCAGGCCTCGGAGCGTGACACTACAGAGTCTGGGTCTCTACACAGATCAAGTTCAAATAAGGTCATGACCACGGGCCTGAATACAATAGGACAGCTGTCCTTCATAAGGGAAATTTGGTTTTAGAGACAGACGCACAGGGAGGGAAGATGATGTGAAGACACAGGGAGACCCAGGTCAGCTCAGGATGGCCCAGACCTGACTCCCATGAAGCTGACCCCATATGAAGAACAGGAAGGTGATTCCCCCACCCCGGGTGAGATTCTCTTTATCTTGCAAATTCTTTGTGCTTTCATTTTGCATTAATTCTTTCATCAGTCTGGAGTTGGTTTCATATGTAGTTTGAAGTGTAGACTAATCTGGTTTTGTCTGAAATGGCTTACTGAAGGTCCTGACACATCTCCCTACAGATGTCAAATGCCATATTCCAAACTCTGGTCTTACTCTTCATCTAGTCAGTCCATTTTTGTACCAGTTTCAAACCTTTTTTTTTTTTTTTTTACTGTATCCCTATAAACCATTTTANAACAGAGATCATTCTGTCGTTTTTGAGATTGCATCCAAGTACTGCATTTCAGACTCTTCTGTTGACCATGATGGCTACTCCATTTCTTCTGAGGGATTCCTGCCCACAGTAGTAGATATAATGGTCATCTGATTTAAATTCACCCATTCCAGTACATTTTAGTTAGCTGATTCCTAGAATGTCGACGTTCACTCTTGCCATCTCTTGTTTGACCACTTCCAATTTGCCTTGATTCATGGACCTGACATTCCAAATTCCTATGCAATATTGTTATTTATAGCATCAGACCTTGCTTCCATCACCAGGCACACCCACAGCTGGGTATTGTTTTTGATTTGGCTCTATCCCTTCATTCTTTCTGAAGTTATTTCTCCACTGATCTCCAGTAGCATATTGTGCAGCTAATGACCTGGGGAGTTCCTCTTTCAGTATCCTATCATTTTGCCTTTTCTTCCTGTTCATGGGGTTCTCAAGGCAAGAATATTGAAGCAGTTTGCCATTCTCTTCTCCAGTGGATCACATTCTGTCAGACCTCTCCACCATGACCCGCCTGTCTTGGGTTGCCCCACGAGCATGCCTTAGTTTGATTGAGTTAGACAAGGCTGTGGACCTAGTGTGATTAGATTGACTAGTTTTCTGTGAGTATGGTTTCAGTGTGTCTGCCCTCTGATCCCCTCTTGCAACACCTACCATCTTACTAGGGCTTCTCTTACCTTGGGTGTGGGGTATCTCTTCACAGCTGCTCCAGCAAAGCACGGCCGCTGCTCCTTACCTTGGACGAGGGGTATCTCCTCACCACCGCCCTTCCTGGCCTTCAATGTGGGATAGCTCCTCTAGGCCCTCGCGCAGCCACTGCTCCTTGGATGTGGGGTTGCTCCTCCCGGCCACTGCCCCTGGCCTCGGACATGGGGTAGCTCGTCTTGGCTGCTGCCCCTGGCCTCGGACTTGGGTAGCTCCTCTCGGCCGTTCCTGTCCCATCGCAGCCTGGCACTCTCGGCTGCTGCCCCTGACTTCGGACATGGGATAACTCCTCTTGGCTGCTGGCTTTGGGAATGTGGTCCTCCTGGCATCTGCCCCTGACCTCGAACGTGGGGTAGCTCTTCTCAGCCACACTTAGTGCGCTGGTTGCAGCCGCCTGCACTTAGCTGACTATAGTAATCTTTAAAAATGTATACACATGTCAAATCATCACTGCAGAAACCATCAGTTGCACACAGTAAATATACACAGTCATTGGGTTCAGCAGACACAATACTGCACTGTCAAGTTTCTTTTCATTTAGGACCAATCTTCTTTCTTGTCCTGAACTGAACAGATTAAGGCAGTAACTGAGTATGTCCTCATTTCATATTACCTCCTACCCACAACACTTAGCATTTAGATCTTTGCAGAGGGAAAAGATCATTCTGTGTTGTTGAAATTAGTTTCCTATATTTTTCATGCTTGAAAGAGGTCATTTTTTAAAATAATGAAGATTAAAATATTTGTCAAAAGTCAGAAAAGGAAGGTCACTATGAAAATTTCTGCTTTTCAGAAAGAGTGATTATTCTCACTTACACATCTATGTTCTCCTGTTGAAATACTACCAAGCTATATTTTCTTGGCACTAGGGAATAGTGAAGATATATGTGTAGACAGAACAGAGCTTACTCAGAAGACAAGATAGTTGTGATCCCCAAAGTGCTGCCCTTTGAAAGGACCTGGAGAGGGAAGACCATGTCTCACATGTTCATTTAATCACTCTCTCTTTTTTCTCTCTCTTTCTCTCTCTCACACACACATTGAGCACATTTTATAATGGTTTGAATGCATGCAAAGTTGCTCAGTCACATCCAACTCTTTGCAACCCTATGGACTGTAGCTCACCAGGCTCTTCTGTCCCTAGGATGTTTCCAGGCAAGAATATTGGAGTCAGTTGCCATTTCCTCCTCCAGGGAATCTTCCCAACCCAGGGATCAAACCTGTGTCTCTTAAGTTTCGTGCATTGGCAGGCAGATTTTTACCACTAGTGCTATGTGGGAAGTCCTTACTACTAACCCATTATACGAACTTCCCATATAGCACTAGTGGTAAAGAATCTGCCTGCCAAAGCATGAAACTTAAGAGACACAGGTTTGATCCCTGGGTTGGGAAGATTCCCTGGAGGAGTTATTAATAAGTGCATAGCTTTGTAACCAAATCAGTTCAGTTCAGTTCAGTCACTCAGTCGTGTCTGACTCTTTGTGACCCCATGAACTGCAGCACACCAGGCCTCCCTGTCCATCACCATCTCCCAGAGTTTACTTAAACTCATGTCCATTGAGTCGGTGATGCCATCCAACCATCTCATCCTCTGTTGTCCCCTTTTCCTCCTGCCTTCAATCTTTCCAGAATTAGAGTCTTTTCCAATGAGTCAACTCTTCGCATGAGGTGGCCAAAGTACTAGAGTTTCAGCTTCAACATCAGTCTCTCCAATGAACACCCAGGACTGATCTCCTTTAGGATGGACTGGATGGATCTCCCTGCAGTCCAAGGAACTCTCAAGAGTCTTCTCCAACACCACAGTTCAAAAGCATCAAATCTTTGGCACTTGGCTTTCTTTATACTCCAACTTTCACATCCATACATGACCACTGGAAAAATCATAGCCTTGACTAGATGGACCTTTGTTGACAAAGTACTATTTCTGCTTTTTAATATGCTGTCTAAGTGGGTCATAACTTTTCTTCCAAAGAGTAGTTAGTTAGTTCAGTCGCTCAGTCATGTCCGACTCTTTGCAACCCCATGAATTACAGCATGCCAGGCCTCCCTGTCCGTCACCATCTCCCGGAGGTCACTCAAATTTACGTCCATCGAGTCAGTGATGCCATCCAGCCATCTGTCGTCCCCTTCTCCTGCTGACCCCAATCCTCCCAGCATCAGAGTCTTGTCCAATGAGTCAACTCTTCACATGAGGTGGCCAAAGTACTGGAGTTTCAGCTTTAGCATTATTCCTTTCAAAGAACACTCAGGGCTGATCTCCTATAGAATGGACTGATTGGATCTCCTTGCAGTCCAAGGGACTCTCAAGAGTCTTCTCCAACACCACAGTTCAAAAGCATCAATTCTTCAATGCTCAGCTTTCTGCACAGTCCAAGTCTCGCATCCATCCATGACCACTGGAAAAACCATAGCCTTGACTAGATGGAACNATCCCTGGGTCAGGAAGATCCCCTGGAGGTGGGGATGGCAACCCACTCCAGTATTCTTACCTGGAGAATCCCATGGACAGAGGAGCCTGGTGGGCTACCGTCCATGGAGTCGCAAAAGAGTCAGACACGACTGAGGGACTAACACTTTCACTTTTCACTGAGAAAAATGTGATGTGACCCGATGAAAGAACAGATTAAGTGCTGGAGGAAGAGAGAAGAGGAAGACGATGCTTCTGGATGAGGAAGGTAACATCTCAACTACATCGTGAAGGTTGAGTAGCATTTATATGTAAGGAGAAGCGTTTCTGTGGCGGGGGGAAGCGGGCACTGAGAACAATGGTACAGAGGTAAGGCATCCCTGAGCACAAGCAGGCAAGAGTTCACAGTCTCAGGTAGCACTGGGCACTGAAATCAGGGAGGAATCGGTCCCCCTTGAAAAAGACCTTGGGCACAGGGCTGCAAAGATACTGAGCTCCAGTTAAAAGCTTCAGTAGAATGATGTCATCATCAAATTACTTGTTTCAATAAGACTGACAATAATGGCATATCAGATGAATGATGGGTACAAGAAGTTAACATGACTGGAGATAAGGCAGTTGAGGAAGTGGTGGTGATGACAAGCAACAGATGGNGCTCTATTCCCACCCTTACCACAGGGAGAAGAGAGTTATACTCTGTCATCTCCTCAACTGCAAAGTCATGTACTGGGTCTCCCAATTTTTTCCCACCCACCCTTAGGAAACTGCCCCATCCCTTCCCCATGTTCCCCTCCCCTGCTTCTAAGACTACACCCAAGTGCCCCCTCAATGTGATCACAAAAGTCAGCAAAGTCTCTGCCAGGCCCCTGCGCCCCTTCCCACCACCACCTGAGCTGTGGGGATGCAGAGAGAACAGGCCTCTCTGGAGACCCTGGGCATAAGGAAACAGGACTCAGCATAAAAGACAGAGGTTTCGTCCTCAAATATTTTTTAATAAATAGACAAAATCCACTACATTGATACCGCAAACTAAGGTCAGAGGAGAGGGGAAGCTAGGGAGGGAAGAGCCCCTGAGTCAGCGACGTAACCTCCTCCCCACCCTCTGGGCTTAAGGCACTTTCGGGAGACAGGTCCTTGGGGTCCCATTATACAGACTGAGTGGGAAAGGGAGGGACTAGGGTCCCTTCTCCCCACTTTGAATCAGGACACCGCTGCCCTTCTCACCCTCCCCCACAACCCATCCCTGATTTACCCCCTCTCATCTCACAGCATCCTAAGGGGAAGTTTGGCAGGGGGTGGTCCTCACAGCGGGCAGAGATCTGTGCCCCAGAGGGAAGAGATCCTGCCAAATCTGGGTGGGACACCAGCAACCCAGTCTACCCTCGTCATCCCCAGGAGCCATCTCTGGGGAAAGGGTGCAAGGGGCCTATGGGCCAGACCAGGGTAGAGAAGGCTAGGCTGTGCCTGGCACCGAGTGCCCATCAGAGCCCAGCTCTGGGTGCCCATCCCCAGCCAGGATGGGGTGGGCGTCCGGGCCCTCCCGCCGGGGGCTGCCCCAGTTGTTCCTCAGGATGGTGCCCGTCTTCTCCTCCTTGAACTGCTGCCGATCTTCCCGCGGGATCTTCACCGCATGGTACTGGGGTATGGTGGCTTCGGGGTACCGCGCTCGTTTGAAGAATCCCATCTAGAAGAACAGCATGCCAGATATGAGGAGCCTGTGGGGCTGGGGTCCCTGGAGCACAGGCCCGGCACAGCCTGGTTGCTGTCCCACTCTCCCTGGGACAGAAGGAACCAACGGCGGCCTGTGCCAGAAGCAGCCCGCACAGGTGCCACCATCATGGCTGAGTTCCCCCGGTCCTCATGAACAGCAAGAGAAAGACCAGGAGGGGCCTGGGCTGCAGGACCAAGGATACCTCCCTTGTCTTCTGTAAGAGGGGTTGAAGGTAGAACTTCAGGACCGCTGTCCCAAAGATTTCAACACTCCTAAGCTTTTTAAGAGATGCAACAGCATGCGTGAGAACACAAACAAGATCTAAGGGAAAATATGGCTTCCTAGAATCCTGCAAATTCCAGAAGGATTTTCTCAAGCCTCATACGCACAGTGCCTGCCTACTTGGCAGCATCTCCCTTCGGGTGGGCCCTCTCCTCTGTGCACCCCCAGTTATGAGCATGCTGGCCCTTACCTACCAAGATGGAAGTGTGCCCCTTGCACACTCACACTCAAGACTTTCCAGGACTCTGACATGCTGGACTGCATGGCATCTCCTTGCATTTGTGTCTCTGCACTCTCATGCCCAAAAAAAGGCATGCAGGGCACCTTCCAGCACTCCCCACATGCTCACGCTCCACAAGCCCACCCAACCCTTGCACATGCCCCAGGCTGGGTTATGCTCACCCTTACAACCTCACCCTACTAGCTACCTCCCGCCCCAGTTCCTGGAACTCACACCACCCTCACGCAATCTCCTTTCTTCACTTTGCATATTCCTGAATGCTGGGAGCTCGACTTACACACACATACATACTCCCCGACACATACAAATCTGGACACACACATGCTCACACCCAACAATTACCCCACAGTCCCTGGACCCCCAGCTTCCACAGCTGAGGGCTGCACAGCCAACCGGGCCCGGTGATAGTTGGTGGGAAAAGATGAGCTCTGGCTGCTCCGACGGAAGAAGCCACACTGGGATGTAAGGGAGGAGGGGAGCAGAGGAGGTGGAGGATGGGAAGGCTGAGGAAGGATGGGGGCCCATATCTCTGCTTTGATACCCCTTCCATGAGAGTGAGAAGGAGAGATCTTGGATCCAGTTTCTCAAAGGCCTCAATCTCCCTGAAGAATGGCAAGGTTCCCAACAGTCTGGATACCCAGAGGCCTGATGATACACATTTGCCAGAGGCTATGCCTGGTCCGGGATTGGTCCTGGGGAGGGGGCCAGCTCTCCAGAGGGCCCCCAGGGCACATGTGGTTCCACACGGCTCAGATGTGGCATGTGGTTCGGGGGATGGCCACTGATGATGGACATGATTCTCGGTACTGACATATATATGTGTGTGCTCTTATGTGGAGCCCCGGATGCACACACGATTCTGGCTATGCTCTGTGAGCAGGAATGGTTCCATGTAGAGCCTGGTACGTGGCGGCTCAGAGTTCAGTCCTGGAGGCAGTTCTCCACACTGGTTGGCCTTCTTGGGCCTGGCTTTCTTCCCAGCCTTAGCCACCATGCTCCAGTTAAATCAGACCACACTTCCCTGCCTCCATGACTTTCCCCTCCCATGGTCCTTCTGAAAGGCCCAGACCCACATTCCATTCCCCGCATCCAGATCCTGCTACCCCACCTTCTAAGGCCCTTCCAGGGCCACCTGCTCTCGAGCTTTCCCTCCCCTGAATTCCCACTGTGCTTTCTTGACTCAGTCCGCTGCCTCGTCCTGGATGACAAGGCTCCCCTCCCGAGCTAGACCACAAAAGCCCTGAGAACAAGATCTACATCTGACTTATCCCTGAAACATCCAGGGCCTGAGAGAGATGTTGGCACACGTGGGTAANTTTGACTACTAAAAGGAATGTACTCTACTGTACTTATGGCTTTCTTGGTCTACTGTAAATATTTTGGATACATTATATTCTTATGTGAGCTATAAGAATTAAGTAAAAAGACCTATACTTAGTTGTAGGTCTTTTACATGAGTTATAAATCAATATTTGGTCATTTGTACAGAATGAAATGTAACAAAAATATTAACACATGGGGATAAGAATCCCTACTCTGCCTACCTCAGAGGATTGCTGCAAGGATTATATGAGTAAATGTACATGAAAGAGCTTCAAAAAGTATAAACTATATAAGCTCAAGGAATCATTCCTCTAATTAGAGTTTATTGGACTAATTATGGGTTGTTGTTGTTTAGTCACTCAGCCATGTCTGACTCTTCTGTGACCCCATGGACTCTAACCCACCAGGCTCTGTCCATGGGATTTCCCAGGCAAGAGTATTGGAGTGGGTTATCATTTCCTTCTCCAGGGGATCTTCCCAANATGGGTTGTTGTTGTTTAGTCACTCAGCCATGTCTGACTCTTCTGTGACCCCATGGACTCTAACCCACCAGGCTCTGTCCATGGGATTTCCCAGGCAAGAGTATTGGAGTGGGTTATCATTTCCTTCTCCAGGGGATCTTCCCAACCCAGGGATCAAACCCAAGTCTCCTGTATTGGCAGGTCAGTTCTTTACCACTGAGCCACCGGAAAGCCCAATTATGGATTAGTTTCACACAAAATGAAACAGCTGTGAAATAGTATCTGATTAACCAAGGATGTATAGTGATGAAATTCATTTATACAGTTTCTTGGCTATTTCCATGGCCTTTAAATTTTTTACATATATTATCTGTTTACTTTCCACTCTCTACATGGTTACTCCTGTGTTTAAATCAGAAGTGTATAGGTAAGTGCAGAGATAATTGGATAAATTGTTGCTATGTACAGTTGTGGAAATTGTGTTCATAATCCCTGCCATTCAAGTGGTCCTTAAATAGATTTACCTGGGCAATCAGGTCAGCTCTGTTTTCTAATATATGAAAATAAAACTATATAAAACAGATAAATTCAGGGAGGATGAAATAATTGGTCTGGTACTGTTGCACTATGCCATTGTGTCTCTCATTCATTATATTCAGAACATCTCTATAATTTACATCTGAAGAACCCCAGACATAGAGGTTACATGACTCACCTAAATCATATGGTGAATCACAGTTGAGCTGTGCTTATAGGCAGTGAAAATATTTCTGGGTAATTTTTGACATGAATTAGCTAAATTGGCTGCCTCACTGTCTGAACGTTGAGTGTATATATCCAAATCCAGGCTCTCTTTTTTTTTGTACAGCAAGACTCAGCTGGCCATACGATACCAAACCACAAAGCCCAATAGAAGTAATAAATAGGTATATGTGGTCCTTAGCATGTCTACTCAACTAGAATTTAAAAATTAAAGTAATTCTAAAACACAAAATTGATAACTATGTTTCTGCTGTTAAGAATTTGTAAAGGAGAAAGAGAACTTTTCACTATGTTCCCAAGGCCAAACTTGGAGGTCAGGAACCAGGTTTCCCTAATCACTATGTTCCCAATGACTAGCATGCTATCTGGTCCATTAATAAGCAGAGTTAATTTCTTCAAGGCATAGATGTGTGAGTGAAGGAATGAATGAGCAAATTTATAAATGAACAGTGTGGGAAAGCCTCCTCATCTGAAAACTGTGCATTGACAAATATTTGGAATCAGTACTGATTTTCTACAGATTTCATTTTTTTAAATGCACCAACATTAAACACTTACTATTAAATTTAGTGAACAACATTAAACACAACATTAAGTCACTTACCACCAAGGACTTCCCTGGTGGCACACTGGATAAGAATCTGCCTGCCAACGCAGGGGCACAGGTTTGATCCATGGGCGAAGACGATCCCACATGCCATGGAGCAACTAAGCCCATGCGCCGTTAACTACTGAGCCCACGCTCTAGAGCCTGTGAGCTGCAAATACTGAGCCTGTGTGCCTCAACTACTGAAGTCCGTGCATGAGAGCAGGTGCTTGACAACAAGAGAAGCCACCACAATGAAAAGCCTGCACACCTCAATGAAGAGTAGCCCCCACTCACCACAAATAGAGAAAGCCCATGTAAAAGCAATGAAGACCCAGCACAGCCAAAAATAAATCCATTTTAAAAACACCTACTATGTGCCAGGCTCTGTGCTAGATGCTAGGGAATACATTCTATCACTGAAGGGCAATCAGTTCACTCACTCAGTTGTGTGCAACTCTTTGCGACCCCATGAACTACATCACGACAGGCTTCCCTGTCCGTCACCAACTCCCAGAGCTTGCTCAACTCAACGTCCATCACGTCAGTGATGTGATCCAACCATCTCATCCTCTGTCGTCCCCTTCTCCTCTTCCCTTCAATCTTTCCCAGCATCAGAGTCTTTTCCAATGAGTCAGTTCTTTGCATCAGGTGGCCAAAGTATTGGAGTTTCAGCTTCAGCATTAGTTCTTCCAATGAATATTCAGGACTTTAGGATTGACTGGTTTGATCTCCTTGCAGTCCAAGGGACTCTCAAAGAGTCTTCTCCAACACCACAATTCAAAAAAGAATCCATTCTTCAGCACTCAGCGTTCTTTATGGTCAATTCGCACATCTGTACATGACTACTGGAAAAACCATAGCTTTGACTAGATGGACCTTTATCAGCCAACTAAAGTCTCTGCTTTTTAATATTCTGTCTAGGTTTGTCATAGCTTTCCTTCCAAGGAGCAAGCATCTTTTAATTTCATGGCTTCAGTCACCATCTGCAGTGATTTTGGAGCCCCCCAAAATAAAGTCTGTCACTGTTTCTATTATTTCCCCATCTATATGCCATGAAGTGATGGGACAGGATGCCACGATCTTTGTTTTTTGAATGTTGAGTTTTAAGTGAATTTTTTCACTCTCCTCTTTTACTTTCATCAAGAGGCTCTTCCTCTTTACTTTCTGCCATAACAGTGGTATCATCTGCATATCTGAGGTTATTGATACTTCTCCCAGCAATCTTGATTCCAGCTTGTGCTTCATTNGCTGTGGTCCTAGTGTGATTAGATTGACTAGTTTTCTGTGAGTATGGTTTCAGTGTGTCTGCCCTCTAAGGACTAGAATTGGAGTAATGAGTTGAAACCAAAGCAAGACATCAGTGGGGGTAAACTTCTTCATCTTTTGCCTCTCATTTTATGCTCATTCACATGTAAAATAAAACAGGTTTAACAGTTCCATTTAAAACAAGACAGGCACCAAGGGATGCTGCCTACAATGAAACAGCGAACTTACCTGATCCTTGGAAACCTTCCCCACGGCAAAATACTTGGACTTCAAGTTGGCGAAGTAAAGGCCAGATACTGCTGAAGCAGGGGCCATGGCCAGCGATTCTGTTAACCTAATGCCTGAGGAGAGCAGCATGAGGAAAAATGCGCGTTTACTCAGTGCTGAGACAGGCTTGCCAGCTGGTAGGCACCCAATAAAGTCTTATTTACGAGTGAGAGAGAGTGAGCTTGTGCCTTTTAGGTGGACACATGACGTGGCATGAAAGCAGTAAGCAGAGTGGTGTAGCAGACTCCCACCAAGGGGATGAACAAATTTAGGACATGCAGATCTCTTGTGACCAGGGCACGGGTGGGGAGGAGGCCTGGAAGACTCTACTCTCTTCCCCCGCTCTCCAAGATCAGTCACAGAGGCTACACCCGGGCCTTCTAGACAAGGACCCCAACCCTGGCGTTGAGGGTACCATCTGGGCCTGAAGAGGCTCCTGTGGGGCCAAGGTCACTAAGGGATGACAGCTGGGCCCCACTAAGCAAGAGCCCATGTCACAGCTACCTGGTCTATGTCATTCACTTTCTGGACAAGGCAACAGAGCAGCGTGAAGGGTAAGTGCCTACCCAGCTGGCTTATGGGTCCTAAATCCTCACCTCCTGGCTCCTGAGCCCGTGCTATTCCTGCCAGCCCAGATTCAACAAGCCTCACAGCTCCCCACATGCACCTACATTCTTTTATTCTCCAGCGTGGATGGGACGCTTCTGATGAACTCCACTAAAAACAGTGCATTATCAGTAGTATAGATATAAAGAGGAAGGGAGTGGAAGGGAAGAATGGGAGTTCTGTGAGACAGAAGTCCAGGTATGCTCCTAGAAGGAATGGAAAGACAGAGTGATGTGAAGTGTGTTACTAGAGCTTACAGAGGTCACTCACTAGTGGAGAGGCTGAAAACAGTAATACACGTGTATTAGGGAATGGGGTAGGGGATGTGTGAGATGGTATGAATCAGCTAAGCTCCCATCTGTTGTGGTGAAGAGAAAAAAATAAACTGATAAACTTAAAGATGGAGATGTAAGACCACCACTTGATAATATGGAGGGAAGAGGTCCCATTTCTACAGGACCTCTATGTGCAGAAATTAAAATGTGTTTCTTTTCCTCTTGTTGGAAAAAATAATGCTATGGAGGTGAAGTGCTAGAACAGACTCTGAGCAGTAAGGAAAGGGCTTCCTCGGTGGCTCAGTGGTAAAGAAACTGCCTGCAATGCAGGAGCCACAGGAGATGTGGGTTCAATCCCTGGGCTGGGAAGATTCCCTGGAGAAGGGCATGGCAACCCATTCCAGTGTTCTCGCTTGGAGAATCCCATGGACAGAGAAGCCTAGCAGGTTACAGTCCATGGGGTCACAAAGAGTTGGACACAACTTAAGCAC
>SJYV01030647.1:0-12599 GCA_006410875.1 Neotragus pygmaeus
CAGACTCTTTTAGGTATCCTGATTTTCCTTATTGCTTACATAAAAATCCATTACTTTGAATCTTCCATTCATTGGTCTTATTTCCTTGGGGTTATACAAAATATTCTAATCCGTAAGAATCTTCATATATTTTGAAAATAACTCCCATTTTCTCCCTGTGTGTCCCTCTCCTACCACCCCAGGTGAGACTGTAGAACTTTCTGCTTACTTGAAATTACTTGAATTCCCTTATCATCATGGGCTTCCCAGGTGACACTAGTGGTAAAGAATCTGCCTGCCAATGCAGGAGATATAGAGAGATGCGGGTTCAATCCACGAGTCAGGAAGATTCCCTGGAAGAGGACATGGCAATACACTCCAGAATTCTTGCCTGGAGAATCCTATGGACAGAGGAGCCTGGCAGGCTATAGTCCATAGGATCACAAAGAGTCAGCCATGACTGAAGCGACTTAGCATGCACACACACCATCATAGTCTTTCTCTTCTGAAGGCACTCGACTTGATCCACACCGCATGACAGAACTGAATATAATATTCAGAGTATGGGTTAACTAGCACAGAATAGTAGTAGCATGAAAATACAGTTCCTAAAATCTATACTTTTAATCAGACTAAAACTGACTTTATTATAAAGTATATCCTGTAGCTCTTAATTTGTCTCTATATTCTGCTTACTTACATTCCTTCTCCTGGCTATCTCATTTTGTAAAGTACTTTTTACAAGTTTATCAGTCATCTTCAAAACAGCAACTTCATTGGTCTATTTCTGGTCTTATTCTCCTTGGAGTCTCAGCTATCCTTTAATTATAGTTTCTTTTTGAAATTTTCATCTTCCTTAATTATCATAACATTCATTATATGGATCCTCTTTTTGTCTTCCCATACCTTAATTTTCTTCTTCAACATAGTACAAGTAACAAGGTTAGTTCTTAGACCTGTGCTTTTGATAGCTCTGTACTTTCTCCTTTGAGGAGGTCATTTACTCTTAAGGCTTCAACTGTGACTTCTATTTTACTGGCTGCAGACCCTCAAGTGACAAGTGTTATGGTTTGCCCCCTTAAACTCAATATATCTGTTATTCCCTTTCTACTCCACAAATTAGCTCATTTGTTATTGTCTGCCACTGTGTTTCAGTAGTCATGGAGTCATCAATTATTTTGCTTTTTGCTTTTCCTTACTCATATATAGTCAGTCATCATGAAGCAGTGATTCTTTTTGAGAAAATATGTCATATCTATCTCTTCTATTTATTTTCTATCTTCTACTACTCCAAGTGCCCCTTAACTAGTTTTACTACCTATGATGTTTCTCCTCTTCAGTCTATTTTGAGTATTGTTCTTTAAATGCAACCTTATTTACTTCTGAGCCACCAGGGAAGATCTGGGTTCGATCCCTGGGTCAGGAAGATCCCCTGGAGAAGGGAATGGCAAACCACTCCAGTATTCTTGCTTGGAGAATCTCATGGACAGAAGAGCTTCGTGGCCTACAGTCCATGGGGTTGCAAAGAGTTGGACACAACTGAGCGACTAAAACTTTCTAACATGACTAACACTTTATTTGTTTCACTCTCCTCAAACACTCAAGAGGTTTCCAGTTATCTAATGAATAAAGTATAAATTCTGGGTTTATTTTTAAAAATCCCTTCAAAATCTTCTTCTAACCCACCTTTTCAAAATTATAACACCAAATGCTTATGAGCCTGTTGCAACAATAAAATTTCCTACTTCCCCTGGAACATAACATGGCATTCTTTAATCCCTTCGGTTTTCTTCTACTTGCTCTACTTCACTCAGCATCTCATCTTTCTTTTGAGATACATCATATACTACTTCTTTCTTCCTCATGAGGGTATCCCCTTCATCTTCTCATCCAAAGAGGTTGCTAACTTGTATTATATTGTCCACATAAGCTTCATTTTGATGCTTAGATTTTACTTAAAAAAAACTGTCACACATATACATACTATGTCATTGTATATGCTAAAAGCTCCTTGATTTTTAGGGACTCATATTTTTCTGTATACCCCTTATTGCTAGAACAGTGCCTTGCAAACAGATCCACCAGGAGGAATTACTGGTTGGTTGATTGGCTATCACAGGCTATCACAAAGATAAAATATTTGTCAAAGGAAATTATTTTAATTTTTAAAATAGAAATGTTTTATTTCAGAAAGTATCCAGTCTTTATTGACTGAGTAAATCTAAGTATCAACTTATAACAGAGGTGGAAGGCTGAGGTTTGTGAATGAAGAGGTCTAAAACTGTTGAAACTTCTGAATAGCAGAAACTCTGCAGATGTATAGTTTAAAGGCAATCTACTATGATACAGTTAAGTAATGGCTAGGATATGACTTGTATTTGGAGGACAGAAGTCATAATAATCAGTTGTCTTATGGGCCTTTTATTTACCACTGCTCTTCCTTTTTGTTGTACTTTACAAGCAAAGGAAGCTTTACTTGGTTTTGCGCCTTTGTGAAGTTTCCACTTTTTTATCCTTGATTGTCAAGTTATTCTTTCCTTGAACTTTGTCCTTTTCTCCATGAACATTCTTGTTTTTGGCATCATTTTCTTCTTTATCTTTCCCTGTATCTCTCTTTTCATTGTCCTGTTTTTTTTTGTTTTCTGAACTCTCCTTTTCTTGGGCTGTTTGTCCATTTGATATTCTGGTCTCAGTCTTCTTTACTTGGGACCCCTGCCCTATTGGTATTCTGGTTTCACTCTTCTTTACTTGGGACCCCTGTCCTTTTAGTATTCTAGTCTCACTTTTCTTTACTTGGGACCCCTGCCCTAATGGTATTCTAGTTTCACTCTTCTCTACTTGGGACCCCTGTCCTTTTAGTATTCTGGTCTCACTCTTCTTTACTTGGGAACCTTGTCCTATTGGTATTCTAGATGCACTCTTCTTTACTTGGGACCCCTGTCCTATTGGTATTCTGGTCTCACTCTTCTTTACTTTGGGGCCCTGTCCTTTTGGTATCTTGGCTTCACTTTCCTCTGTTTGGGTGTCCTGTCTTTGTGGTATTTCAGCTTTACTTTTCTCTACTTGGGCTTCCTGTCCTTGTGGTACTTTGGCTTCACTCTTTTCTATTTGGGCGTCCTGTCCTTGTGGTACTTTGGTCTCACTCTTTTCCACTTGGAGATCCTGTCCTTTTGGTATTTTGGCTTCACTTTCCTCTGTTTGGGTGTCCTGTCCTTGTGGTATTTCAGCTTTGTGTTCCTCTACTTGGGCTTCCTGTCCTTGTGGTACTTTGGTCTCACTCTTTTCCACTTGGACATCCTGTTCTTTCGGTATCTTGGCTTCACTTTCCTCTATTTGGGCGTCCTGTCCTTGTGGTATTTCAGCTTTACTTTTCTCTACTTGGGCATCCTGTCCTTGTGGTACTTTGACCTCACTCTTTTCTACTTGGGCTTCCTGTCCTTGTAGTATTTTGACTTCACTCTCCTCTTTTTGGGCTTCCTGTCCTTTTGGTATTTTGACTTCACTTTTCTCTACTTGGGCTTCCTGCCTCTGTGCTGTTTCAGCCTCATTCTTCTCTACTTTGGCTTCCTGTCCTTGCGGTATTTCAGCCTTACTCTTTACCTGGGCTGCTGCTTCTCTTGGCATTTTCATGTCTCTCACTTTTTCTTGGGATTCTCGTCTTTTCATTATCTCAGCATTATTGTCTTTTACTTTGACTTCCATTTCTATCTTACCTTTCTGCAACTCAACATCTTGGAAATTGCTTAATTCTCTTTTGTGCTCTGCTATCACGACTTCATCAGAATCTATAAATGAGATGTTTTTCTGTAGTTCTTCCTTGTTTTCTTCTTGGCTACTCTGAAACGTTGTAGTGCTTCCACTTTTTAGAATCTGGGCTTTGGAATCTGATTTTTTTATAAGTTCTCCATCCATGTAACCTGGAAATATAACTGAACACACAACAAAAGTGCATGATTCAGATATCAAGTATTTTTGTTTTATTCCTACATAAAACTGACAAATGGAGATAACTTGTGGAGATAACTTGAGATTTTCCTCAAAATATAAAATGGTGAAACTCTACACATAAAATTATATAAATATTGATAACTTTTCAGACTTCTTTCAATAAATCAAAAGATTAATGGAAGAAAAGGTAAAATGTTTTCAAAATAAACTGGCATTTGTTCAATATATTGTGTCTAATAAATAATATTTGATAGCTAATGGAGGATGTATTCCAAAAAGAAATAGAATTTAATTCTAGAAAAATTATAGAAAGCAATGATTGTTTCTTAAAATAGAAAGAAGAAATTCAAAATACGCTTTCTTTATTGAATAAAAACATGTCTTATTAATATGCAAAAGTAATGCTAGTGCTAGCTGATAATTATTTAGTGCTTACCATATACCAGGCAGTAATGTTCTGAGCACTTTGTTATGTATTAACTCATTTAATCCTCACAGAAACCATATAGGGTAGATACTATTACTATCCCTATTTTACAGATTAATAAACTAAGGTACAGAATGTTTAAGTGAGTGTGAATATGGTCATGAAGTTAGAAGATGGTGGAGCTGGGATTTGAACCTGAGTAGTCAGACTTCACAGAGAAGGCAATGGCAACCCACTCCAGTACTCTTGCCTGGAAAATCCCATGGATGGAGGAGCCTGGTAAGCTGCAGTCCATGGGGTCGCTAAGTCGGACATGACTGAACAACTTCACTTTCAATTTTCACTTTCATGCATTGGAGAAGGAAATGGCAACCCACTCCAGTGTTCTTGCCTGGAGAATCCCAGGGACAGAGGAGCCTAGTGGGCTGCTGTCTATGGGGTCGCACAGAGTTGGACACGACTGAAGTGACTTAGCAGCAGCAGCAGCAGTCAGACTTCAAAGGTCAGTTTTAACCAATACCCTAGACACCTGCTAACGCATTATGCAAAAATTTCAAGTCCTTTTCTTCATGTATAGGTAATTTCAAGTCCTTTTTCATGTAGACTCTTTGAGTCTCAATTTCTGTGTGTTCTATAAACTTGAATTGATTAGTTTTTGCCTTTTTTTGGGGCATGATTTGATTCCCTGGATTAAGAAAAAACAGTATCTGTAGTACCAAGGAAACTTGTGTGCATTCTTGCCATGAAGCAGAGGCATGCCTTGCCTTGAACAAATCCAATATTTAATGGCATAGAACGAATACTGAATTTAAGACTTAAAAACATCCCTGTTAGCTGGGTTTATTTGGGTAAATCAGTTAATCCCCAAAGACTTACTTTTTTCATATTTAATCTTTTTTGCCCACTTTGTTCAGCTGTTTAAGGATCCTAGACAGTGTTTAAGGAGCATGGCCTTTAGAGACAGACTGGTTTAAATCCGACTCCATACTTGACTAGCTGGGTGATCTTGGGGAAACTTTCTAATCTGTAAAATGAGAACAGGTACTTCACAGAAGTATAAGTAGCTACTTCACAGAAGTATAAGGAGGATTAAATATCAATACTATCTAAGTTAAGCAGTCAGTTCAGTGCATGAAACACAGTATGTAGTGAATAAATGTTAACCATTATTACTGCCACGTGAGACAGACACATGTCTGTCTCTGTCTCTGATCTATCAAAACTCTCTCTGATCTATCAAGACATTCTTAGTTGCAATCAAATAATTTAGAAAAATGGTTAATCGCATTACAGAAAGATTTACTGCTTAAAATTTAACTTCAGTTTTTAGTATAGAAAGCTCTTTGGTACATTTAGTGTTTGATGTTTGAAAAATTAATATATACATAACTGAATTCTACTAGTTAAAGATAAGTGAGATACTTGAATTAGGTAAGAAGGTAACTCTGAATCAAACTGGATATTGTAATTCAGTGTTTTCTGTTTGGTATTTTAAGACTTTGACACCAAGATGAATATAACATTAAGAACCCTGCAGTAATGCTTTTTGAGTCCTTTTGTATATTTTCTTCCCTAGTATTGCTCAGCAAGATATTAATATGGATATTTTATTCTAGAAAAACCCATTTCCAACTCTCTAATGAAAATCAGTGGTAATATATCTTAAGCATTTCTGTACTGAGAAAATCCAGAATATTTTGATTTGACAGCACTACCAGTGGATACTTTGCTTGAGGGTGTGGTGTGGTAAAGAGCATGCTTTTCTATTGAACCTCCTAATCTAAAATACCTCTTAGTTACTTCTAACAGTATCTTCATACCCTTGGTTATTTTAATATCTTTGCTATATGTTTTCTGCTTTAAAGTTAATTAACAGAAATAGATTTTCTAGGATTTATTTTTTAGAAAACTAGTTATCCCATGAAGTGAAATTTACGCCTATTTCAACTCTGAATTGCAGAAGTAAGCCACAGCTCATTCTTTCATCAAATTCTAAATTCGTCTCTCCCTTCTCCTAAATTTCTAGATAATACATAAATCTTTTCTTTCCCTTGAACCACATAATCTCTGTACTATAAAAATTTGTAAGCCCTGGTTGAAAGTCCATTTATTACAGGCAATAGCCTATACAACAAAATTATAGTATAATCAAAAGACTTAATTAAAATTTTAGTGATCATTGTATTCAGGCTGATTAAAAACTTTAAATTGGGTTAATTTTTACTAAAGCTAAGTGATATCATGAAACAACTGTCACATTAATAATTCTAATTCTGTGATAGTTAAATAAGGTAAAAAATAGATCATGGGCTTGTTGGATATTAATCTTACTAGGTTTTTAATTTAGTGATCGTTAGAGCACAATCAGATGTAAACTCTAAAAGATCTTTAAGTATTGGAGAGATGAATCATAGTTCTCAGGCTTCAAGTTAAGTTTTGAAAGATCATATACTTATTAGTTGAAAGTGGAGGTGAGAAAAGAAACTCAGCTTGAGAGGATGATGAAGTTTGATGGGCTGATCTGTCTTAAATCTTTCTTTCAACTATGAATTAAATCTTAACTTCTTTGCACTGAAAATATAAACTGGGAAGAATATGTTTGAAATATTGCCAATAAGAACATATCTTTCACCAGGAAATAATTTAAAAGATTAAGCTGGCAATCAAGAAATATTAATTAAAAATGAATCCCCCTGCAATCTCTTCCCATAGCCCATTTTCTTTTTGTTAGGAAAACATACACAGTATTATCACCTTCCCCATGTGGGGAGGGCATTTGAGAGCTACAGACACCTCAGGACTAGTCTGAATGTATGTTCTTTGTTCTGTGAATCAAAAGAAAATAATTATCCCTTTCAATTTTGCCTGCTTCCCCCACCCACAAACCCACCCTCCTTCTAAGCATGAACTGAGAAAGAACAGTAAACCTTAACTATGATTAAATATAGACATATTTTATGTTTACCAGTGGTTAGAACGGTTTGAGAGACTTGAAATGTATCTCATGACATTTAAATATTGTTTCTTATGGTGACATTTTCCACACTTTTAAGTTATTGTTCTGTTTTGTTTTATAAGATTTCATTGAGTAATTGAGCTCTTAGTTAAATAATGCTGATATAGACAAATCTGAATTTAAAAAAGTTAAAAGCTTAATCGATTTAAATGAGATGTCCTCTATTTTTAAAAGGATTCTTTACACATTTAATTATATAGCTTTTCTAGTAGGTATATGTTTGTGTTTAAAAATATCTGATTTGTAGATAAGGTTTCAGGTCTAATTACAAAAAAGGCATTGGTGGTTTAGTATAGGAGGCAATGTGTTGATGTGGAAAATGTGTGTACTTTAGAGACAAGAGATCCTGGTTTTAGATCCTGACATTGCTGTTTACAAATTCATTTAACTTGGGCATGTCTGAACCATTTTCCTGATCTGTAAAGTGGGAGATAATAATAATTTCCAGGCAGGGCTATAGTAGAAACAAGACATACTGTTTTTGAAAATGCCTAACACATGCACGCATACATGTTAAGTCCCTTCAGTCATGTCCGACTCTGTGCAACCCTGTATGGACTATATGGACTGCAGCCCGTCAGGCTCCCTTGTCCATGGGTTTCTCCAGGCAAGAATACTGGAGTGGGTTTCCATTTCCTTCTCTAGTGCCTAGCACAGTGCACAGTATATAAGTGGTGCTCAATACCTACTATATCTCTCAAAGGTAAAGTTATTTAGAAGGCAACAGGAAGTCCATAAAATTTTGTTTTTAAGTAGTTTTCCTTTTCTTATCAATGTGATTCAGTTGAACTTCACTTATAACTAAATAGAGTTCTAAATTACCAGCAAAGAGCTAACAGAATTCAGAAATCAGTCTTTCATTGTATTTTCCTGGGAGTCAGTAAGGAGATTCTTTTTCAGAGCCTAGAAGATGGCCATATACTATAGCACCCTTTTAAAAATCTTAAATATATTTTTTTATTTTCTTAGTCCATTATTTTTTATTTGAAATAAGAGTTAGAGGGCAGAGAAAATAGACTGTCTTGGCTGTAGGAACATAGTATAAAAAATACTAAAGTATTGTTTCAAAAATTGATGTCATATATCTATGACATATGTTGGAGAAGACTCTTGAGAGTTCCTTGGACTGCAAGGAGATCAAACCAGTCAGTCCTAAAGGAAATCGGTCCTGAATATTCATTGGAAGGACTGATGCTTAAGCTGGAGCTTCAATACTTTGGCCATCTGATTCGAAGAGCTGACTCATTAGTAAAGACCCTANTATGACATATGTTGGAGAAGACTCTTGAGAGTTCCTTGGACTGCAAGGAGATCAAACCAGTCAGTCCTAAAGGAAATCGGCCCTGAATATTCATTGGAAGGACTGATGCTTAAGCTGGAGCTTCAATACTTTGGCCATCTGATTCGAAGAGCTGACTCATTAGTAAAGACCCTAATGCTGGGAAAGATTGAACACATCAGGAGAAGGGGACGACAGAGGATGAGATAGTTGGATGGCATCGCTGACTCAATGGACATGAGTTTGAGCAAGCTCCAGGCATTGGTGATGGATTGGGAAGCCTGGCATGCTGCAGTCCATGGGGTCACAAATAGTTAGACGCGACTGAGCAACTGAACGGTACTGATATATGACATAAAGCAAAAATTGTCTCCAGTGTGTTTTCCAGTGGTATTGATGAATAGCAATACCTACAACTTAGTAATCTATCACACCCTTTTGTGTAAACTTGATCTCCTCTACAGCAACCTCTCCAAAAACAGTTGCTGAAAGTGTTGGAAATTTCTGGAGAATAGGGACATTTAAAATGACCTTGGAAGCACAAGACTATTTGGGGAGTAAAAACAATTAGGTCAGACAATAACTATAAATAATGTAAAACATCAAAGTTGTGAATAGATAATGAACTTACCCATAGGAGATAGTGCTAAAAATGAAATACAAAAGGAAGTTAGTGGGACTTTTATAACTCAAAAAGAGCCCAGTTCTCAGTGATACCCTTTGTTGGTTGTTGTTCAGTCCTAAGTCATGTCTGACTCTTTGTGACCCCATGGACGTTAGCATGCAAGGCTTCCCTGTCCTTCACTATCTTTGTTGGTGAATCCAGAAATAGACTTCCAGGGAGTATATAAAGCCCTCTGTTTCATACTCAGAAATCCTGGTGGCCAAAATTCCATATGCTACTCCATAGAGAAGTAACATTATGCAAACATTAGAAAGCCATCTGGTGGATTTGAATCTGTGGGTAAGTAATATTCTACCAAAATTCAAACAATTTCCCACCTTTCATTATTCTCTTACAAGTCAGATTTTTACCCACTCTATTTCAGTTTGAAAAATATGTATCATTAGTCAGTTATCAAAATCACCATCTTTTTCTGACATCTATCATTATGTCAATCCTAGGGTTTTTTTTTTTTTTTTAGTAAAAATTATCTATTGCCAGATTTCAGCATGAAGAAAACAGACTCTTTTGTGACAGACTAGCTGGGAATATACACTGCCAATAATGTTTGGTAGTAAATAATCAGGACCAACTACAAGACCATTATATTTGGTGACAAAGAAAAAATAGAGAAAAGGAAATAAAAATAGAGAAAATCACTTATTTAAGAAATACCAATTACTCTAAGGTAGAAGAACTTGGAATACAAAAATATCTGGGAACAAAAACTCAAAGTATCTAGACACAGAAATGGATAAGGCAAAGAAATGATCCAACTTACTGACTTTTCCAGAACTGTCCACTGAAAGAGACAAAGATAAACACAGCAGTAAGTATTGGGTTTCTCTTCTTCAACCCTCAATCCTCTGCAATTTGTGTCATGAACAATTAAGTTCTATTTATTTGAATATGGAGAACCTTCCTTTCCCTTCCCTTCTCTTGGTCTGTTGTGATTAGCTACTTTATTTAAAGATGTTTTAATGTATATATATAATTGACATACAACATTATGCAGATTTGAAATATACATGTTAATTTGATATATTTTATATATTGTAATATGACAGTCTTTGCAGGATCATTAGCAACTCTATCACATTACATAATGATCCTCTTTTCAGTGGTTGGAATTCTTATGTTGTGGTCTCTTAGCAAGTTTGACAATTATAGTTTTGTTGTCTATATTCACTATACTGTGTATCAGATTTCCAGATCTTATTTACTACTTGTTGCAAGTTTGTATCCTTAAGCATCTCACCTATACCTGTACCCCCAATTCCCTGGTAACCACCATTTTACTTCTGTTTTTTACTAGTTTGACTTTTAAAGATTCCACATATAGAGTACATGTAGTACTTTACTTCCTCTGTCTCTTACTTATCCACTTAGCATAATATACTCATGGTCCATCCATATTGTTATAAATTGTGATATGTGCTTTCTCATGACTATAAATAATATTTCACTGTGTACATACAGTCATCCCTCAGTATCTGTGGGAGATATTTTATTCTCTGCACCCCCTGCCCAAATCCATGGAGCTCAAGTTTCTTATTATAAAATGGTGTCATATTTGCATATAACCTATGAACATCCTCCTGTATACTTAAATCATCTCTAGATTTATTATAGTACCTAACACAGTGTAAATGCTGTGTAAGTAGTTGTTAGCATGTGGCTAATTCAAGTTTTGCTTTTTGGAAGTTTCTGGCATTTTAATTTCCAAATGTTTTTTATACATGGTTGGTTGAATACATAGATGCTGCACCCATGAATACAGAGGAATGATTGTATGCCACATCTTCTTTATCCATTCATCCATTGATGGGCACTTGGGTTGTTTCCATATCTTGGCTATTGTGAATATGATGCAATAAACATTGGAATACATATATCTCGTTGATATCCTGTCTCATTTCCTTTGGGTATATAGCAGAAGAGACATTGTTGGATAATTTGGTAGATTCACTGTTAATTTCTCGAGGAATCTCTTTATTGTTTTCCATAGTGATTGAACTAATTTACATTCCCATCAAGAGTGCACAAGGTTTCCCTTCTCTCTGCATCCTTGTTACACTTGTTATCTCACACTCTTGGGTATAGCCTTTCTGCCTGGTGTGAGGTGAAATGCCATTTGCTGAAGAGACTATCTTTTTCCCATTGGATGTACTTGGCTTCCTTGTTGAATATGAATTGACTGTGTATGCGAAGGTTTAATTCTGAGCTATTTGGTTACATCGATTTATTTTTATGCCTGTACCATACTTTTTTAGCTACTATAGTTTTGTAATATAATTTGAGATCAGGAAATGTGACATATCTAGTTTTGCTTTTTTCCCATCAAGATTTGAGTTCTTTGTAGTTCCATACACATTTTAAGAGTTTTTTCCCCTTCTATTTCTGTGTTGAATATGAAGAATACCATTTTAATGGGGATTGTTTCGAAACCTATAGATGGCTTTGGGTAGTGGGAACATTTTAACAGTATTAATTCTTCTGATCCACGAACATTGGGGATGGCTTTCCATTGTTTCTTCTTTGATTTCTTTTAGCAAAGTTTTAATAGTTTCTGTTGTACAGTGATTTCCCTTCCTTGGTTAAATTTGTTCCTAGATATTTTATTGGTTTTGATGTTACTGTGAATGGGAAAGTTGTCTTTGTTACTTTTTCAGTTGTTTCATTATTAGTGTAAGGAAGTGCAATTGATTCCCAAATATTGATTTTGTATTGGAAAAGTGAAAGTGAAAGTGAAGTTGCTCAGTCGTGTCTGGCTCTTTGTGACCCCATGGACTGTAGCCTACCAGGCTCCTCTGTCCATGGGATTTTCCAGGCAAGGATAATGGAGTGGATTGCCATTTCCTTCTCCAGAGGATCTTCCCAACCCAGGGTCTCCCACATTGTAGGCAGATGCTTTACTGTCTGAATCACCAGGGGAGCCTTTGTGTTGGAAGCCTTACTGAAATTGTTGACTAGTTCCAAAAGTTTTTTAATTGCATCTTTGATATTTTCTCTATATAAAATCATACTAGCTATAAATAGTGACAGTTTTACTTCTTTCCTGATTTGAATTTCTTCTATTTCTTTTTGTCCTATCCTATGATTTGTACTAAAAAGCCTCTTGATGAAAGTGAAAGAGGACAGTGAAAAAGTTGGCTTAAAGCTCAACATTCAGAAAACGAAGATCATGGCATCTGGTCCCATCACTTCATGGGAAATAGATGGGGAAACAGTGGAAACAGTGTCAGACTTTATTTTTTTGGGGGCACCAAAATCACTGCAGATGGAG
>SJYV01030647.1:15749-36502 GCA_006410875.1 Neotragus pygmaeus
AGCCTCTTGATGAAAGTGAGAGAGGAGAGTGAAAAAGCTGGCCTAAAACTCAACATTCAGAAAACTAAGATCATGGCATCTGGCCCCATCACTTCATGGGAAATAGATGGGGAAACAGTGGGAACAGTGTCAGACTTTATTTCTTTGGGCTCCAACATCACTGCAGATGGTGACTGCAGCCATGAAATTAAAAGATGCTTGCTCCTTGGAAGAAAAGTTATGACCAACCTAGACAGCTTATTAAAAAGCAGAGACATTGCTTTTCCAACAAAGATCCATCTGGTCAAAGCTATGGTTTTTCCAGTAATCATGTATGGATGTGAGAGTTGGACTGTAAAGAAAGCTGCTGCTGCTGCTAAGTCACTTCAGACTCTATGCGATCCCGTAGATGGCAGGCCACCAGGCTGCCCCATCCCTGAGATTCTCCAGGCAAGAACACTGAAGTGGGCTGCCTTTCCTCCTCCAACGCATGAAAGTGAAAAGTGAAAGTGAAGTCGCTCAGTCGTGTCCAACTCTTAGCGACCCCATGGACTGCAGCCTACCAGGCTCCTTCATCCATGGGATTTTCCAGGCAAGAATACTGTAGTGGGTTGCCATTACCTTCTCCAAAGAAAGCTGAGTGCCAAAGAATTAATGCTTTTGAACTGTGGTGTTGGAGAAGAGTCTTGAGAGTCCTTTGGACTGCAAGGTGATCCAATCAGTCCATCCTAAAGGAAATCAGTTCTGAATATTCGTTGGAAGGACTGATGTTGAAGCTGAACCTCCAATACTTTGTCTACCTGATGTGAAGAGCTGACTTATCAGGAAAGACCCTGATGCTGGGAGAGATTGAAGGTGGGAGGAGAAGGGGATGACAGAGGATGAGGTACTTGGATGGCATCACCGACTCAATGGACATAAGTTTGAGTAAACTCTGGAAGTTGGTTATGGACAGGGAAGCCTGGTGGGCTGCAGTCCATGAGGTTGCAAAGAGTTGGACATGACTGAGCGACTGGACTGGACTGAACTGACTGAATTGAAGTATATCTACCTCTGCTTTGTTTTTGTTTCCACTTACATGAAGTATATTATTCTGTCCCTTCACTTCACACATGCCTTTGTGTGTTCAGAGCTGAAACAATTCACCTATGGGCAGAATATGGTTGGATCTTGTTTTTTAATCTATTTAATGTTTATGTCGAAGAAGGCAATGGCAACCCACTCCAGTATTCTTGCCTGGAAAATCCCATGGGTGGAGGAGCCTCGTGGCTGCAGTCCATGGGGTCGCTAAGAGTTGGACACAACTGAACGACTTCACTTTCACTTTTCACTTTCATGCATTGGAGGAGAAAATGGCAACCCACTCCAGTGTTCTTGCCTGGAGAATCCCAGGGACGGGGGAGCCTGGTGGGCTGCCATCTGTGGGTGGGGTTGCACAGGGTCGGACACGACTGAAGCGACTTAGCAGCAGCAGCAGCGTTTATGTACCTTTTGATTGGTGAATTTAGTGTGATTATTATATGATTTGTAAGTTTGTCCTACTGCTTTATTGTTTGTCTTCTTATTTGAAGGATATTTTCATTGTTTTTTTCTCCCTACTGTTTCTGTCTACTTTGTAAGTTGGTGGTTTTCCATGGTGATGTACTCAGTTTCCTCTTAAAAATTTTTTTTTTGTGAATCTACTTTAGATTTTTGCTTTGTAGGTTGAATGAGGATTACATAAAATGTCTCATAGATACAGGAGTCCATTTTAATGCCAATAGCAACTTATTTTCATTTGTTTAAAAGGTTCTGTCCTTTGACTCTTCCATGTATATATACTTTTTTTTTTTGCAAATCTTTTTAATGTCTGGCTAAAGAGAACATGGCTGAATTCTCATATCTGCTTCTGCATTCAATTGTTTAATAGGCTGTTTTAACTGAATTATATGAAGAAGATCTGACCTTGCATATCAAATATTAACTTTGAATCCCTTTTTATATTTTTCATGTCACAGCTTATATTTTTTATGCTATGAATTTGTCAATGAATATCTATGGGGTCACACAGAATCGGACACGACTGGTGACTCAGCAGTAGCAGTACCAGTATAGCTATAGTTATTTTTAATGCGCTTTTCCTTTAACTTTTATACTGTAGTTAAGTAGTTAACACATCATTCAAATACAGAGTTATACTTTTCTAATTCTGTTAAATTTTTACCTTTACAGGAGAATTGTGTACTGTCACATATTTTTATGTAGCTGATAAGTATTTTTTCATTTTAGCCTGAAGAATTAGATTAGATTTTCTTGCAAGGCAGGTCTTGTCATGGCGAACTCCTTCAGCTTTTGGTTTTTTAAGAAAGCCTTTATTTATTCTTCATTTCTGAAAGATAAGTTTGCTGGATAAAGTATTATTGGTTGATAACTTTTATCTTTCAGCACTGTGAATATGTTATTCACTCTCTTCTGGCCTGTAAAGTTTCTGCTAAGAAATCCCCTGATAGTTCACTGGGGGTAACTCATAGGTTACTTCTTTTTCTTGTCTGCTTTTAAGATTCTTTATCAGTGATTTTTGGCAGCGTCGTTATAATGTGTCTTGGAGAGGCCTTTTAGCATTGAGATAATAAGGTGTTCTACTAGCTTCTGGATGCCTATGTCTAAGTCCTTCACCAGGTTTGGAAAGTTCTCAGCTATTTTAAAAAAATGAACTCCTTGCTTACTTTTCCCTCTCTTCTCCTTATGTTACACCATTATTCTTATGTTTGCTTTTTCAGATTGAATCTGATAGATCTTATAGGGTCTCTTCACTTAAAAAAAAATCTAAGTTCTCTATCTTCTTGTAACTGAATTATTTCTGTATTCATGTCCTCTAAGTCATCTGCTCCATCTTCCATTTGGTCTGCCTTGTTACGTTCGCTCTGTATTGCATTTTTCATGATGTTTCTTGGTATACTTAACTTTACAAAGTGAAAAGACAGCATGGAATTTACACAGTACCTGGAAAAAAATGTGTTTACACTGAGGAAAAAGAGTATATATATTTGAGAGAAGGGGTTAGCAAAGTACAGCCAGTGGAATAAATCTATCTAGCCTGCCACATATATGCATACATCCTGCAAGATAAAGATGGAGCTTACATTTAAAAAGTAGTAAGAATAATATTTTGTAAGGTGTGAAAATTATATGACATTCAAATTTCAATGTCTACAAATAATGTCTTATTGGGACACATCCATGCTGTTTCTTTTACATATTATTTTTGACTGCTTTTGTGCTACAACAGCAGAGTTGAGTGGTTGTGACAGAGACCTTATGGCTTACAAAACTTAAAATATTTATTATCTGTCCTCTACAGAAAAGTTTACTGACCTGTTCCCTAGAGGAAACTAAAATACTAGAAATAGATTAGCAATTTTACTAGTAAGTACTTGAGCTATTCCTGAGAATCAGAACAAGAAGGTATGTTAATTTTTGGATCAGAAACACAATTCTTCCCTACTTCCATTTCCCTAATTCTTTCTTCTATGGTACCATCAAGATCTCTAGTAGGATAGAGTGCTATAGTAGGACAGCAGATTCCTCAATGTATTGCAAGAATATGATACTTCCTGCTACCTTAATGACTCACTGTGAATCAAGTTACTGTCATCCCCTAACTGATCTTACTGCTTTCACCCTCGTCTGCCAGTCAACTTTCCAATATAGTAGCTACAGGTATCCTTTTAAAGTTTCAATCAGATCGGATCACTCTGGTTAAGATCTACCAATGATTCCTCATCTTGTTTAAGCCAAACTCATTACAGTGCCTTTCCAAGGAAGGCCTTAGAACATCTATCCCCTCATAGCTCTCTGACAGCTTCTCTTTATCTTTTTATGCTCCAGCTGCATGTGATTTCTTGTTTTTCCTCAAAGAATTCAGAAATGTTTCTATCACGGAGTGGTTTGCTCATTGTCCTCTCTGCCTGAGATACTGCCCTTTAGATATCTGCCTGGCTAATTCTCTCACCTCTTTCATGTTCTATTTCATAGTTTAATCAGTTGCTGAAAATGGAGTTTTGAATTTCCCAGCTATAATTGTGAATTTTATTCTTTCTCTTTTCATTCCTATTAGTTTTCTTTCCTGTATTTTTTAAAGCTCTGTTTGGTGCATACATATATGGGATTTCTGTGTCTTCTTGGTGTTTTGATATTTTTCGTATCTTAATGTCATGTCCTTCATTGTTTCTGGTAAGTTTTGCTTTGAGGTCTACTTTTTTGTGATGTTAATTTACCCACTTTTGCTTTAAAAATTGATCCTTCATAGTATAGATTTTATATTCTTTTCTTTTCTTATAGTTGGATTTCATAGTTGGATCATTAAAAATATACTATGCTAATTTTTTAGTATGCATTTTTAAGAGCAGTTTTAAGTTCACAACAATTTTAAGAAGAAAATATGATTTACCATATTCCTTCTACTGCTACAGATGCACAACCTTCTGCATTATCAATATCCCCCACCAGCGTGGTACATTTATTAAACTGACAAACATAGATTGACATATCATACTCATCCAAAGTCTGTAGTTTACATTATGATTCATTTTTAAAAATCTTTGTCTGATTTATTTCACTTAGCATAATAGCCTCTAGGTCCATCCATGTCACAAATGGCAATATTTCATTTTTATGGCTGAGTAGGANCAAACATAGATTGACATATCATACTCATCCAAAGTCTGTAGTTTACATTATGATTCATTTTTAAAAATCTTTGTCTGATTTATTTCACTTAGCATAATAGCCTCTAGGTCCATCCATGTCACAAATGGCAATATTTCATTTTTATGGCTGAGTAGGATTTCAGCCATGAAATTAAAAGATGTTTATTCCTTGGAAGGAAAGTTATGACCAACTTAGACAGCATATTAAAAAGCAGAGACATTACTTTGCCCACAAAGGTCCGCCTAGTCAAGGCTATGGTTTTTCCGGTGGTCATGTATTGATGTGAGAGTTGGACTGTAAAGAAAGCTGAACACCGAAGTAGTGCTGCTTTTGAACTGTGGTGTTGGAGAAGACTTTTGAGAGTCCTGTGGACTGCAAAGAGATCCAGTCAGTCCATCCTAAAGGAGATCAGTCGTGGATGTTCATTGGAAGGACTGATGTTGAAGTTGAACCTCCAATACTTTGGCCACCTCATGCGAAGAACTGACTCATTTGAAAAGACCCTGATGTTGGGAAAGATTGAGGGCAGGAGGAGGGGATGACAGAGGATGAGATGATTGGATGGCATCACCAACTCAATGGATATGAATTTGAGTAAACTCTGGGAGTTGGTGATGGACAGGGAGGCCTGGTGTGCTGCACTGCAGTCCATGGGGTCACAAAGAGCTGGACACGATTGAGCAACTGAACTGAACTGAATATTCCATTATATATATATGTATATATATCTTAAAAAATAATTTATTTTAATTGGAGGCTAGTTACATTACAATATTGTAGTGGTTTTTGCCATACATTGATGTGAATCAGCCATGGGTGTATATGTGTCCCCCCTCCCTCCTCCCTTCCCAATCCATCCCTCAAGATTGTCCTAATGCACCGGCTTTGAGTGTCCTGTTTCATGCATATGATTCACTTTTGGTATGATATATTCTATGGGTTTAGGGAAATGTTCAGTGACATATATAGCATTATATTATCGTACACAGTATTTCATTGGACTCAAAATTATTGTGCTCCACCTATTCATGTTTCCTTACACCTTTCTCTACTCCACACCTCACCCCTGGCAATGACTGATATTTTTACTGTCTCCATAATTTTGTCTTTCAAGCATGTCATATAGTTGGGATCATACAGTATATGATCATACAGTATACTTCCCTTGTGGCTCAGACGATAAAAGCGTCTGCCTATAATGTGGGAGAACTGGGTTTAATCCCTGGGGTTGGGAAGATCCCCTGGAGAAGGAAATGGCAACCCACTCCAGTATTCTTGCCTGGAAAATCCCATGGACAGAGGAGCCTGGCAGGTTATACAGTCCATGGGGTTGCAAAGAGTCGGACGGGACTGAGTGACTTCACTTCACTATACAGTATATAACTTTTTCAGATTGGCTTCTTTTATTTAGTAATATGCATTTAAGTTTCCTCTCTGTCTTTTCATGATTTTATAGCTCATTTCTTTTTAGTGTTGAATGATATTCCATTGCCTGGATGTACCACAGTTTGAAGAACATCTTGTTTGCTTCCAGGTTTTGGCAATTACAGATGAAGCTGCTATGAAAATCTGTGTGCAGGTTTTAGTGTAGACATACGTTTTGAATCCCTTGAGTATATATCAAGGAGCATGATTGCCAAATTGTATGTTAAGGGTATGTTTAGACTTATAAGAAACAGCCAAACTGTCTTCCAAAATGGCTATACCATTTTGCATTTCCTTCAGCAATGTTGCTTCATATCCATGTCAGCATTTGGTATTGTCAGTATTCTGATTTTTGACCATTCTAAATAGGTATGCAGTGGTATCTAATTTTTAATTCGCATTCCTTGGTGACATATGATGTTGAACATCTTTTTTAATGGTTATTTTCCATCCATATATCTTCTTTGGTGAGGTATCTGTTAAAGTCTTTAGCTCATTTTTTAACTTGTTTTCTTATTATTGAATTTTAAGAGTTCTTGTATGTTTTAGATTACAGTGTCTTTGTAAATACTTTTTGTCAGTCCCTGGCATATTTTCTAATTCTCTTGATAGTGCCTTTGCAGTGGAGAAAACTTTAAAGAAGTCAGCTTATCAATTATTTCTCTTATAAACTCTGCTCTTAGTTTTGTACCTAGACGGTTATTGCCATTCCCAGCATCATCTAGATTTACTCCTATGCTATCTCCAAGGAGTGTTAAAATTTTGGGTTTTATATTTAGGGATGTGATCCATTTTGAATTAAGTAAGATTTGGGTTAAGGTTCATTTTTTGCAAGTGTATGTGCATGTGTTGCAACACCATTTGTTGAAGTTTATCTTTGCTCCAGCGTTTTGTCTTTGTTCCTTTGTCAAAGATTAGTTGACTCTATGTATGCAAGTAGGGCTATTTCTGGGCTGTTTATTCTGTTCTACTGATCTATTTATCTGTTTTTTTTCCCACTGATACCACACTGTCTGGATAACTGTAGCTTTATATACAAGTTTTTAAGTTGGGTAGTATCGATCCTCCAATTTTGTTCTTCTCTTTCAATATATTATATTGGCTATTCTGTGTCTTTTGCTACTTCATATACACTTTAGAATCAGTTTTTCAGCATTTACAAAATATCTTCCTAGGATTTTGATTGAAACTGCATTGAATCTATAGATAACTTTGAGAAGAACTGACATCTTGGTTATGTTGAACATGGACTATCTTTCCATTTATTATTTGATTTCATTCATTGGAGTTTTGTAATTTTTGTTTTTCAATTGACCCATTCAGACCAACTCTTTTTGGAAAATGGAGACGTATTCATTTTTTAAAAGTTTGCCTGAGTATTACATAAGTTCCTATTCTGTTCTTTCAAGGAGGGAGCATCAGAAAAGGCTTCTAGAGTAGTGCTCCTAACGTTTACTCTCTGAGCAGCAGTGGTGGTTCAGGTTTAGAGATAAAGGAGGGGACAAAGGTCAACTTTTCTTTCTGTATTCAACTTATTTTAATTTGTTTTTCTTTGTTTACATTGTGCATCTGTCCTTCCTTATACTCTCAGCTTACTCACATTTTCTAATTTTATTTTTCTACCTTTCATCTTTTGGAATTTTGTTTTGTGACCCTATATTTCAGATTAAAATATAAATTTATTATGTTATATCCATGGTCTTTCTGGTGATCTGACTTCAGGGTATTTTGCCAGCATCGTTTCCCTTTGTTTCTATTCTATAACTTAATTCTCTAACCAAAGGAACATTTTTTTTTCCTTTATCCTTGACATATGGTTTCCTATTTCTGTAGGCCTTTAATTTACAGCCTTCCTCCCTGAAAACTCCCAAACCCAACAACCCTCCAAACTATTTGTAACCTAAAGTAATACTAAAAAATGTGGAAGAAAAGTGATGGAAAATAGTCACTCAGGGTTCAAACTGGCAGATGTGAAAAGTATCAGGACAAATAAAGGAACACAGGTATTACAGATGGCCAGAAGAAACTGAGAAAGACGATTAGAACTTACCAGCTGCCACTGGACCAATTACTAAAAAAGAAAAATCGAACAAATTATTATTAAAAAAAATTATGTACTTGGTTCCCATTGGTGATGGACAGGGAGGCCTGGCGTGCTGCGATTCATGGGGTTGCAAAGAGTCGGACACGACTGAGTGACTGAACAGAATTGAAGTCTTTCCTATGTTTAGAGTGGGCAAATGGAGTTGAGCTAAGCTACTTTCACTTTTCTTCTTGATTTTTATGAAAATTTAAAGTATTTATTTAAATTTTGCTCCTATTTTTTTTCTACTTCAGAGTCTAATCTCATCATGCATCTGTTCTGTTCTTCACTTTCCATTATATAATTCTTCTAAGTCCGTCACTTAGTTTACTCATTCCTTGTCTTATCTTGAAAATATTTGAGCTAAAACCTTTGCTATTTTAGGACATTTATTCTGTTAAAAATAAGGCCTTATTATGTCTGTTCTGTTTATTCTTTGCATGAATTTATTTCTCACTTAATATCAATAATTTTGGGGAAAAAATTTAAAAGCAAAGGAGATGGGGAAATATACTACTTAGATTTTGCATTAATAAAAATGATTACAGCCAGTGAAAGCATGGGACTGGAACCCTGTGGGGGCCAAAGAACACTAGGATTGCTAACCAAACAATTGTTGGTGCGTTTGGAAAAGAACTCTACTCACCTAACACAAAACTCAAGCTTCTAAAAATTCAATTACTAATCAGTTTCTCTGTAGTGGAAGAGGAAAGAAATTCCTGAGACCACTTTATCTTTTAAGAAGGAAGCTGTAATGAAACATCATAAATCGACCCCTCTACTGTTTTTGTCCAATAAATGAGGGCTGAAGGACAAATGTGGAGGCATTAAAATACCCACAACTTCATATAAATAGGAAAGCTGGGGGATGACATGCAGAAATTGTTATGGTCGAAGTTATTAATATCTAGATATTATTAATAGTTTACATTATTATAAAGTATTAAAATGTCACAATTATAGATAAGCATTATTTATGAATTATTAGCTAATAGTGACTGTAAAGACTGTTATTATACCAAGTTAAAGATTTATTCTTTGCTCATAGGTCATTTAGAAAAGAGTTGAAATATAGTCATTAAATAGAATGACTAGCCTTGTATGTGGAGGGGATATGAAAAGCTGCTGAAAAACAGGCAGCTGGTGAATTTATACCTAAAATCTCATCCAAGTCAAGGTCATACTTCCCTAGTGTATTGAACAGAGTTTATATTAATGCTATTACTCTTGAAAGTAGTAAAAATGGCCAAACATTTTATCATTTGATAAGAATAGCCAGTTTCCTCATGACACTTAGAGGGCACTTAACTAACATCAACCAAGAAGAAGCTCTGTGTGACTGCCAAATAAAGAACTAAACTCCTAGAGGTACTTCAAAATCCTGTGTCAAAAACATAAAAATAGATCTCTCTCTAGGGTGTTACTTTGAAAGAATAATGTAGTCTCTCTGACTAANATTGATGAATAGATATAAAACTTACTTGGTGGTTCTTGCCTTACTGTGAAAGAGAAATAAAATAATTAAATGAATGAGACATGAAGAACGAGTTACTTCTCAAACTCTTTATGCAGAAAGTTAAAAAAAATGGGACTTTGAGAGACCACCAAACTCTCTATTTGGAATCAGTTAAATTAGTGGGAGAATAAATGTCTTCAGATTATTCTGCTTAAGTACCTTTTAATTTGAGTGCTTTTTTGGAAAGAAAGGATCAGAGAGGAATCATTGGAAGATGTTATTTCTTCCTTTTGATTTTTCTCTGCTAATTCAAACTTTTTGGTAAGATTTTTATGTCACACTTTATTGCCTCCTTGTTATTATTCCTTTTTTTCTCATCACTTCTTTGGAATGATCATATTGATTTCTCATCATCATTACTGTAATTCTTATTTGCTAATTATTGTTTTTTAGATTGATTTTAGAAAAATTCTCTTTTTTCCAGTCACATAGATATCTTATGGCTGGTGTCTCCCCATTTGAATGGGATGAAAGCAGTACTTGCTTTTATTTAATTAATTTATTTATTTGGATTCTGAGAAAGTTCTTTTTATTTTTTAATTTAATTAATTTATTTTTTACTTTATTTTACTTTACAATACTCTATTGGCTTTGCCATACATACATCGGGGGATTCAGGATTGGGAGCTCGTGTACACCTGTGGTGGATTCATGTCGAAGTACTTGCTTTTAGATTCAGGTAAACAAATCTGAATTTGAATCCCAACCTCTTCTGCTCATAATTTTGGGGTCATGAGTAAGTTACCTAGTTTTACTACTTCCTTTTTCTTATAGGAATAACAATATTTATCTTATATGATGTATATGCATATATAAAGCTAAGTACAGTGCCTGGTACCTTGTAAGTACATAATAACTAGTATTTGTTATTATAGTACCCCATTGTGTACCAATTAGTTTCAATTATAACCTCCAAATAAATGTTGATAGTTCAAAATGAAACAAGCTACTGAAAATATGAATAGGGAAACAAGAAGCTAGAAGGAGAGAAATGCTAGAAAAAAATAAACTATAGAGTCAGAAATATAAATCTTAAGCCCTGGTGAATATTCACACTAAAAACAAGGCACAAAAGGGCCTCTAGATACCATAAAACACCAGTGATAACAATAGAATTGAGAGAAACATGGGACCTACCTTTAGATTTTTCAGGTCTTGCTTTAATAAAAAAAAAGCAAAGGAACAAATTAGTGTGATTGACTAATGAAACAGAAACACATTTTCACTCATGTTGTGATAAGCATCATACATTGAACAGTAGTGGAAAGAAAAAAAGAGATTCTGCAAGGACCACTTTCCCTTGGAAATGTTATGGAAGAAATGGTCCATAGCTAGTGATGGAGCTCACTCTTTTTTTCCCATCTAGGTCTCTGATTTTATTTAATTATCTGTTGTTTCTTTTTTCATTTCAAAGATTTCAANAGTAGTGGAAAGAAAAAAAGAGATTCTGCAAGGACCACTTTCCCTTGGAAATGTTATGGAAGAAATGGTCCATAGCTAGTGATGGAGCTCACTCTTTTTTTCCCATCTAGGTCTCTGATTTTATTTAATTATCTGTTGTTTCTTTTTTCATTTCAAAGATTTCAACTTTGTTCTTTTTTATATCTGCTTATTCTTTTTCCAAGCTGCATTAAAAAATATATTTAACTTTTTCTTTTATCTTTTTAAAAACATGGGTAGTCTATCTTTTATTCCCCACGAGGGAGGTCACAACCTATCAGAGCTCCCCGTCTTTGCTGCTCTTATGATGTTATCTTAGCTCTACCATATGCTATATGTCATATGCTATATATCAACTGCTTTACCATTCTAACTTCTCTCTCTCTCCTTAACCTCTTCAATTAGAATGTTGTTTCCCCTCTACCCTATTAAGATTACTAATAACCCTCATTTTTCAAAATGCAATGACCAATTCTCAGTCCAAATTTTTATTTCTTAAAAGTTTTAAGTGCAGTGGTTTATATACCCTTTTCATCTGGAAATACTTGAGTTCTATCACCCACTCTCCTGGTTTTTCTTCTTCCTCCCTGTACACTCCTTCCTTCTATACTTTGCTGGATTTTTTTCTTCTTCCTAACCTCTAAAACTGACGTTCCTGAGCACAGTTTTTAGCGTTCTTATCTTTACAGGCACCATTGGTAATCAAATTTAGTCCAGTGGTTTTAAAATGCTATCTCTACACTAAATTTGTCAAGTTCATTCTCCACCTGCTCTCTTCCTAAAGCAAGGGGAAGAGGATGTGAAATGGGAATGTCTCTATTACCCTCACATTGACTACTGAGATAAAAATCTAAGAGAAAAGAGGCTGTAACCTCTCATATTTCCCTCCTCATACAACTTAGGTAAGACAAACCCATAGGAAGGATTGCAAGACTCAGAAGCATAGTGGGAAGGGACTCCTAGAGGTGTGCAATACAGAGATGTTGCTCTAAGGCTTTAACAAATGATGGCCAAATTAGTTCTTCTGTCTCAAATACCATCCTTCTTCCAAGCCTCCATAAGCACACAAGTTTAAGAGGAAAGAAATTTAAAGCAATCTTCAGTGTTGTGGGTAGTTGACTAAGAAACAGTGTGGGATAGGAAGGTATAGTGGTTTCCTTCCTGAAAGCAAATGAGAAGGACTTCAAGAGATTTGCTTATAAAGACTGGGGCGGGGATTGTCTGTGAGAAAAGGTGTGTGGCAAACCATTTCCTTATTGAATGTCTGCTTGGTGGATTTGCTGATTTGTTTTGTGCATTTTGAGCATAACGAAAAGAAAATTGAAGCGCGGGAGCAGTGTACAATGAGGAGGATGGCTTGGAGCAGCAGGCATCTTCTTCCTTTTCTAGCGACAAGGATACTTGAGCTTCTTGAAAGTCAGGTGGGCATTGTGGAAGATATCCAGGCTTGAGCTTCGGTACTGGTACTTCACTCAAGTTGGTGGCCTACTTGATGAGGGTATCTCAACAATGACAGGCTATGGGATGTACTGTCAGGGGGGACAGAACTAAGGGGTTTTGAAATAGTCTAGACTGGAGTCAGTACTTCCTCATCAAGGATAGTGCAGTGGAGCTCTTAGAAATGGCAAGCTTTTGTAGATTCCTTCCAAGAACTAAAACATATATTCTACAAGTTGATGTTTTTGTTCAGTCACTAAGTCATGTCCAACTCTTTGCAACACCATGGACTACAGCATGGCAATTCTTTGTATCAGATGACCACAATTTTACCATTTGTGGGAAAATTGGGTAGAGTTAAGTAGCAGCTGTGTTCTTTAGACTGTATATGGCTTTCTAACTCTCCATAATTCCTAGGGGATGTACTTTACCTCATTCAGTTATATTACCTTTCTGGGCTCTGTTGGCATCTAAAATTTTAACCTTGACAGACACTTTGGGTTTTAATATTAATGTGATTTTATTTCAATCTGAGAAACCCTAGGGGATGTTGGGTTTGCATAAAATCACTTATAAGTATGAGAACCAAATTCAAATTATGGAACACTAGAACAGTGAAAAATATGGCTTCATGAATTCTATATTAAATATCACCATGGTTTGGTTTAGTTGCTAAGTCGTGTCTGATTCTTGCAACCCCATGAACTGTAGCCTGCCAGGCTCCTTTGTCCATGTGATTTTCCAGGCAAGAATACTGGAGTTGGTTGCCATTGCCTTCTCCAAAATATCACCATGGTCGGTGTTTTATCTGGTTTATTTATTTTTTAAATTCTTCTTCTTTTTTTTTACTTTACAATACTGTATTGGTTTTGCCACACATAAATATTAANTGATTTTCCAGGCAAGAATACTGGAGTTGGTTGCCATTGCCTTCTCCAAAATATCACCATGGTCGGTGTTTTATCTGGTTTATTTATTTTTTAAATTCTTCTTCTTTTTTTTTACTTTACAATACTGTATTGGTTTTGCCACACATAAATATTAAGTCACTGTTGGTATTTGTAATCTGAGAAGTTAAGAGCTGAAATAATAGGAACTTCTATAGTTATGTATCAAAAAGGTACATTAGGAATTTTGCATTCCTAATCTTGAGGCCTTTGGGTAATATGGAAGCAATTGAATATAAGAAACATGAGTCTCAACCCTTTGGCTAGTTAAGAAACATCTAAGCTGAGAAAAAGTCTCACATAAGACAGACTGATAAGTAAAAAACTTACTTGAAGTTCTCTGTGAAATCACTAAAAAATAAAAAGAAATCCATGTAATTTTTCTTAAATACAAAAACATAATATTATCTAATATATTCTGTCTGTGTCTGTGAAGGGAGGACTTGGGTGGGAATAAAAAGAAAGCATCACAAATGGCCATAGAAAGCAGTTGCAATGCAAACTTAGATATGAGATTAAGCAGTCATGACTTAATGATGAAGTCAAAGCAGGGTTTTATCAAAAGTCTTCTTCATATACTTGATCTGAACAACTTTGGGTNCACACACACACACACACACACACACACACAACTACATTTTGTAAGTGTCCTTAAATATTGTGTAAGTCTCTTCGTATTTCACACAAATGAGAAAGTTTTTTCTGTTCTGTTGAAAATTGGTCCTCTGTCCGTTTATGCCCTCAGTGCAGTTCCTGAAGGAGTTCTGGCAGCCCCTAGCCTCCTCTGCCCGAGCAGTGTAGAGGAGTCAGCCCGGGAGGCTCCCTTCCTGTAGGGGAAGAGTGGGTGGTCCTTGCTTTCATTTTATTTACCTCTGGTGGCTCAGATCGTCAAGAATCTGCCTGCAATGCAAGAGATCTGCATTTGATCTCTGGGTCTGGAAGATCCCCTAGAGAAGGGAATGGCAACCCACTCCAGTTTTCTTGCCTGGAGAATCCCATGGACGGAGGAGCCTGGCAGGCTACAGTCCAAGGGATCACAGGGTCAGACACGGCTGAGCGACTAATACAGACACACACACATCTTCCGCACTCACTTTTACCTTTGTGTCTGTTTTTCCTTGTGTATAAAATTAAAAAGCTGACATTTTTTTGACATTTGACATTGAAGTCTCTCAGTCGTGTTCAACTCTTTGTGACCCCATGGACTGTAGTCTACCAGGCTCCTCTGTCCATGGAATTTTCCAGGCAAGAATACTGGAGTGGGTTNTCTGCTTTTTCTAAAACCAGCTTGAACATCAGGAAGTTCAATGCTACCTTACTCCTTCTTTTTTTCAGGCTGTACCACATGGCATGCAGGATAGTTCCCTGACCAGGGATTTGAACCCCTGCTCCCTGCTCTTAACCACTAGATTGCCAGGGAAGTCCCCTAATCAGTATTTTCTTAAGTTATGTATAAAGTAGGGGAAAGTGTTAGTCACTCAGTCAGTCATGTCCAACTCTTTGTGACCCCATGGACTGTAGCCCTCCAGGCTCTTCTGTCCATGGGATTCTCCAGGTTAGAATACTGGAGTGGGTTGCCATTTTCTTCTCCAGAGGATCTTCCCCACCCAGGGATCAAACATGGTTCTCTTACATTGCAGGCGAACTCTTTACTGACTGAGCCACCAGGGAAGCCCTTAATAATAATGCCCATAAAATAATGTAGGAGAAGCTGAGTAATAAGAAAATAGGCGAGCAATGAAAAAAATCAAATCACTATAACAGAAAAAAGTCCCTCAGACTTTGAAGACCAAACAGAACCAAAGTAGAGAAAGAGATGTTATACTTACTTATGGGTGCCAGGGGTAGACCTAAAAAACAAATTAGATATCAGTGGATATTTGTTTGAAAAAACAACTTTCTTTTTAAGGAATTATATTTGTGTATGGGAGAAGCTTATTTGTCCCATAGCTCTTTGTTTAAATTATGGTTCCATGACTGTGTATTCTTGGGCCAGGAAGTGGCCTCAGTTTCTTAAGTCTTTACAGAGAGGTCAATGAAGTTACTCTAAGAATTAAATAGTGTAAAGTATTAATAATTAAAGCACTTATATAGTTCTGATCACATAGGAGATGCAAAGTAAATACATTTTTGCAATTAAGTAAATATAAGTTGACTTCCCAGGGAAAGAAGTGGGATAATAAGCTGAAGGCAGAGGGAATTGAGAACTATGAGACTCAGGTCGCTACACAGTGTTAGAAATGAGGAGGACAGGGTCTGGTCCCTAGGCCTTGTAGAGAACAATAACAATAGGAAATAGTGGAAAAACGGATGAAACTTACCCCTTAGCATTGAAGGTGGACAAGCTGAAAGACAGAAAAATACCATCACAACTCTTTTTTTCTTTCACTGTATTCCTGTCTGCGTTCTTGATAGGTCATTATAACAATAGGGGAAAATGTTACCTTTGGTCTTTATTTGCTTTTAACATAAGTCAGCAGGATCTGGACTTTTCAAAAAATCATTTATAACAATGGAATTTTGACCATGAGAGGGTAAGTGGTTAGTTAAAGCAGCATGTGCCCTATGCCCAGAAATTCCAGCACAACTGGGGAAAGGAGAAATAGGACCCCGCAGTGGAAAAAACACAGAGTGACTTACTGAGGGCTTGTGGAGCTGGTCCATCTAGAAAACACAACCGAGAAAATTTTTATCTTTCCCCCCACTTTTCCCCCATTCAATATGTTTTCATTTTGTGAAGTCCCTTGTAACATATCATTTTTAACTGCCGGGAAACTTTCCTCTCTGCTCTTTATTTTTTATGTGAATCAGTGGAGTTCCCCCCCCACCCTCCAAAAAGTTATTAAAAAGCTGAGAGACTTATTGAAAATATAAATGTGAGACATGAAGGAAACAGTTACTTCTAATCTTCGAAATATCTATATGGTCAGGGAAGTTTCCTCAAGTATCTTGGAAATCTAAAATGGAAAAACAGACTAAGTAGGGCAGGAGGTCCAAATGAAAACTGTCTTAGAAACTTCTTATCTGCTCCTTTCTCTCCCATCATTTTTTCATTGTCTGTAGGTAGTCTCTTGTTGGTCGTTATAACTAAGCAAAACTTTTTTCTCCCCTCTTCATTTTTACATAAATTAGTAGTGTCAAACCTTTCCTGGTCAAAATAACCCAGAGGCATTTTGATAGCCAGGTTCCAAGAGGTACAAGATGTACCTCAATCCCTTTGTATTCCAATATAACCAGGTGAAGAATTTTGGACCCCATTTGAAATCAGTTAAAATCTGGGGCAAACAATCAAACAGACTTACTGACTGCATGAGGAGTTGATTCCGCTGAAAACAAGCAGAGATATTTTTTTATTATTCCTTTCTTGTTTACTCTTTGGTTCATTTTTTTCTGTCAGAGACAGAAAAAGGTTTTCTGATCAGACATTTGAACTTTCCAGAAAAATTATAATCAGCTGATGGAATACTGGTTAATGGAAAAACAAAAAGGAAAGTAAAATAGCAGTTTCAAATTCCTATAGCAGAACTGAAGTTCCAATAGACATTACTGGACCTTGATAAGTGCACAGCAGAGANCATTTGAACTTTCCAGAAAAATTATAATCAGCTGATGGAATACTGGTTAATGGAAAAACAAAAAGGAAAATAAAATAGCAGTTTCAAATTCCTATAGCAGAACTGAAGTTCCAATAGACATTACTGGACCTTGATAAGTGCACAGCAGAGAAATGAACAATTTACTGATTGCTGATATAAATGACCTAGCTGGAAAATAGAAATATTATCTGTATCTTTTTCTCTCACTCATTTCTTTCTTCTGCATGGAAAGTCCCTAACTAACAATCTTTAGAACCATGAAGAAATTTTTTTTCCTGCTCTTTATTTTTATATGACTCAGTGAACATTCTGGAAACTTATTAATAACAGTGGAATTCTGAATAATGGAAAAATAAAAGGTAAAGGAAGTGGGAGCTTTAAGTTATTGTGATCCCAATAAGGACGGATAAATTTTGATTCAGGTAGATCTGTTAGATACTGCTGGAGACAACTGAGTTCCTTTGGAAAGTGAGATATTCAAACTTACAGGATGATCTTGAAGCCAAAAAGCAAAGAGAGAAATCAGTGTGGAAAGGTTGATGAAATAAGAACTACTTTTCCTCTTACTATTCTGAGAGAGAGTATCAGAAATATCTGTGGAAAAAGAATCAAATCCTTGTAGGTGTTATAGCACACTGTGATGGGGAATACAATTGCCATCATACCTTGTAGGTTGAATTGTAGGATTCCACCTTCTGCTTAGTCTGGGAGACGACTTATCTCTTCCCTTTTTGCAGTGGCTGGTCAACTGCTTAAAATCTTATGGTGGGGTTGGTAATTTAAACTGTATTGCCTTTACTATTTTTCTCCTTTTTTCTGCAGCCTTTTCAAGGTCTCCTTCACTCATATAAATATACTCCTTCCCTTGCTGACAAGTCACAGTAAACTTCAAACAGTTTCCTCTTTTTAAAAATATAATATTATATNTCATGAAAATGTGGACCCCCAAACCCCTGAAGTCCTAATGTGGAATCCAAGGGAGGATCCTTAATATACCAAAGGCAATTAAAATGCTCTACAGTGAAGAATTAGACAGAAAACTTACTGATAGGTCCTGTAGCTCCAGCTGAGAAACAGAGAGAGAGAAAGAGAGAGAGATCAGTATGTTGCACAACTGTGAAAGAGATACCCATTCTCCAGCACTAACTCTAGAGGGAGTGTCATAATGAAAACCCCAGGGAGATCAAAGGTTGCGTGTATGGCAGTCCTTGGATAGGCTTCCTGTTGCACAACCTAGGAGACCTATAGGAATGGAGACGTTCCCTTTTCAGTGTTGATTGAAACTCTTTAGAGGATTGGAAAGACTCATTCCTGTTAATTTGTAATGCCTCTTTTTTTCTTAGACTTTTTTCTTTTTTTTCCTCATTCCTTTAGGGACTTACTGTTATTTGAAAAGTGAACCTTCCCTTGCTGACAGCATTAGGATTGCTTCTAAGAGGGTCCTTTTCTTTTTTCTTTCTTACATTAGCCCATAGAAGCTCTACTTCATTCAGAGCTTTTTTGGAAACTGATAGGAATACTAAGGGAGTCAAGAAGCATGATATCAAGAAAAAGGGCAGATCAGTTCTAAAGACCTGTAGGTCAGATATCAAAAGCACCAGAGTAGATAAACAAGTTCAGTACTTACGAATAGGTGCTGTGAATTGCACTGAAATGCAAAGAGGAAGGAAATTGGTGTGATTTGATGTTAACTGAATTCTTATGCCACTAATATTATTTTTAAGAACCCAGGAAGACCCATAATCCACCCACTGGATCAAATCATTCATCATTCATCTTAAGTGATAAATCTATGGCAGAGAAGAATGTATAGAACCTAGTCTGAAGGTAGTTATCTCTTCTCCTTTACCCTCATCCCCCTCCCTCTTCTGTTTTCCTCTTTTCTCTATCTTTCAGCTGTCTCAAAGGACTCTAACTATTTAGGAATTGGTAGGTGTCGGTTCGTTTATCTTTTTTCCATCACCATCTCTTCCTTTGTTTTCACCATGCTTATTCTTTTGCCTTCTCCTAGAACTGCCTGTTTTTCTTGTAGTTCTTCCCTCAATTTAGGAAAAGCCCATAAATAATAGTTTTGATTTTTTTGATTATAACTCAGATAATTTTTTCCTGGTCATTTTTAAAAATATAAATTATTTGGCTTTCCTTTGTCTTAAACTCAGTTACAATTCAAGGTATATCTATTTCTGATAGCTTAGGCATCAGGAGATTCAAATTCAATCAAGTAGCATGACTGGGAAAGCCTAGAGATGTAGAAATGGAAACAGGGTGAAGAGAGGGTCCCCTATCTCACAGAAGACCAAAGAGTGTCAGAATTAGGAAACGGAAAAGGAACTCACTTATTGGGCCAATAGTTCCAGCTAAAATATGAGAAAAACAAGACAGAACTAATTAGTATGGTGTTTTGGCATAGGAAAATGCAATTTTCATTGAAATTATTTCTGGGAAAGCATCAGAAGTATAGACACCAGGACTAAAATTTCCACTTCACTGGAAAAGTAAATGAGGTTTATTCTTCATTCTCCATCTTGGAGGATCCCAGGACTACTGGCTCTGGCAGCTGGGGCTGCAAGGGTGCAGTGGTCAGTGTTCCTTCCCCAGTGGGTGCCCTATTTGTAGCTCTGTAGATTACAGGCCATTGTTCTTCCTCCAGCTGGGCTAATTTGAACTTGTTTAGCTAGAAACCATAGCCTCATTCTTCTGAAGGAGGAAGTGGAAATTTCTGTCTCTTTTAAGTGAGCTTGGTTCCCTTATTCAACAGATTAACTTAGTCTTCAATATCTTAGTGTCTAAGAAGGAATAGAAACTTCTAGGTAAACTCAAGACATTCATAGGTATAGTTGGGGGCTAAAGAGGTTGAGGTATGAGATACCCATGCTTAGCAATAACAGCCTTCTCTTTCTTTACACACATACACACGTACCCCTCTATACCTCCTAGGTGCACTTTTGTGACACCTCTCCAGTATTTATGCTTTAAGTTTGCATTTTGATTATCTTAATCATGTTTCATGTGCATAAACACTCCAGGAGGAGTAGACACAGGATGTGATTTGCCATGAGCCCTAACTCCTCAGATTGTTCTTCCTCCTCCCTTCAGGGTTGGCACTGCCCAAGTGCTCAAGTTCTGACATCTTCAGGAGTGATGGATAGAGATGTGTTAGGAAATTAATCAAACCTCTTTAAGTTTCATCTTTCTTATTATTGGCTTTAAGGCTACTCTTGTGTGGAGAATCTTTAGAGATAGAGGAACTAGTAAAACTTAGGTCAAGTACACTCAACTCTTTATTTCCTTTCCAAATGCAAAAGGATTGAAACTCTGTAAAGCAATAGTTCTAAACTTTACTGTGCATACAAATCACTTGGGGATCTTGTTAAAAAGCAGATTCTGATTTAATAGTCCTGAGAATGGGTATTAGGCTGAGATTCTGCATTTCTCATAAACTTCAAAGTGATGCCAACACAGGTCCTTGGACTCACTTTATACAGCAAAGTTGTAAAGGACTGGTAAAGTTTCAGAGCACTTGTACATTGAGATGTGTATAAGAGACAGGAATGTGACTGGATACAAATACAAGACTCATTTTGTCAAATGAGCATAGAGGAACCTAAAATCATATTTCTTTAATTTTATAATTTAAAAAT
>SJYV01030647.1:36686-79602 GCA_006410875.1 Neotragus pygmaeus
CCTTTTTTTTTCATTTCTAAATCAACTGCCTCTCTCTTATCTCTCAGTCTTTATTCTCCCCCAGTGCTTCTACCAGAAATGTTTGGTTATATCATTTAAAATGCTATCTAGACACTTCTTCCAGATTTTCTCTTTGATAATAGCTGCTGCTGCTAAGTCGTTTCAGCCGTGTCCGACTCTGTGTGACCCCATAGACGGCAGCTAAATTCCACACAACTGTCAACAATATCCTGGGGATCCTAGGTCAGCCAATTGGAACTCACTATCCTTATCCTCTGAGTGTTACTGGGATTTTTAGAAAGGAAACTTCCTACTTTTCTAATAATTTCCTCTGCCACCGAATCTCAAAATTTTTATATAATTAAAACTGACAGTACTTCCTCACAGAGGAACCTAACTTGTTAAGATAATATTAGAGAATAAAGAGAAAAGAATTAACAAATTGTGCAAGAGGGATTAAATACATCCAGGAATAGGACTGTCTTACATATTCTAACAGTATAGTGATGCAAAACACAGGAGGATTAAAGTACAGAAAAAGAACTTACTTATGGGTCCTACAGTGCCATCTAAAATGTAAACATAAAAAAGTTTGACTGAAGAATGTACATTTCATGGAGTTTCAGAATAAGCATTTACTACATATCAGATTTACATGGAGGGCAGTAAGAAGGTGAATCTGTATCCCCCCCGACCCCTTTTCCTTAGGAATCCAATAAGATCATATTCTCCTCAATCATTTTTTGTATTCTCAATTTTTATAGTTATCTTGCTGTCAGATCCTTCTAAAAGTTTGTTTTTGTTAAATGACTCCATCAAACTGGGGGTTTTATTTTACTTTTTGGTTAATTACTTTATTTTTCATTAGCGGAATTTCCACTTTGCAAAATAAGAAAATCATTAGTTGCTTAGGGGGATCCTGAAATCAACATCAAGTTCCTCATACCAGAAAGGAGAGCAATACAATAATGAGTAATTGTTCTCTTTCTTCCTTTATGTGCCTCCTCAACTCCCTCCCCTTCAGTCCCCTAATTGTAGGCACTCCCCCTGCCCCCCAGCCCAGTTCCACAGTGGTAGGCACTTTGTAAAAGATGGAAACAACTAAGTTGAGGGGAAACTTACGTAAAAGTTCTGGAGTTGCTTTTAAGTCATTTGTATCACCTGTGATGAAAATTGACAAGAATTTTGAGAAATAAATGTTTGCTGTTTAACCTAAAGAGAAAGGAAATTGACAAATATAACCCCACTTAGATTTAGACTTTCAGAGGGCATGAGGTACAAATACCCTTGAGGTTAAAGATCCAATATTAGAGAGTCCTAGCTTTGCTACTTTCTAGTTCTTTGACTGGGTAAGTCACTAAACCTTTGAAGCATTAATTTTCTAATCTTTAAAATGGAAATCATATCTCCTGTCTTACGTACTTTGCAATGTTGCAGTGAAAAAGCAAGCATAATAATGGATAGGAAAGCTGAAAAGTTCTAATAGAAATGTTATGGAAAGAAATATTCAGTGACTATAAGGAATGAAATTCTTCTGCAAAATAAGTTTTCACTGCATTTAAGGTATTCTGCTTTATTTTACTTTTCTTCTACTTTCTTCTCTTTTATTTCTGTCATTTAGAAAGTTCTGAATGTTGGTGGCAGGACATAATTATGAACATTTCAGTATGTTTTTATGACTTATCAATCTGTGTGATTTTACTCTTAAAAAAACTATCCTTTTGTTTTCCTTAGTTACCTTGCAGTCTCTTAACTGTTGTTTCTGGCTTGAAAAACCCATCTTATTTTCAAATGCCCAAAGTCTCTTTATTGAATCAACTTTTTTTTTTTAATGAAATGAGTTAATTTTCTCATGGAATTCACAAGGTTTTGCATATATATAAATTTATGACTTGGACTTAGAACCTACTTTGGTCTTTAACTTTCCTGTTTTAGAGATTTTCAGTGATATTCTTGCTCCCTATTACTTTCCTCACCTTGTCCTTTTTTATTTTTTTTAACCTATTCAGCTCTTTGTGTTTTATGTATTTTTATTTCTCTTTGTTTATCACTGTTTGAGTGCTGACGTCTTATTTAAACAATTATATTTAGTAGGAAATATTTTGAGTTGCAAAGTTTACAATTTCTTTTTCTTTTTTTAATTGAAGTATAAAGTGAAGTTGCTCAGTCATGTATGACTCTTTGTGATCTCATTGACTGTATCATGCCAGGCTCCTCCATCCATGGAATTTTCCAGGCAAGAGTCCTGGAGTGGATTGCCATTTCCTTCTTCAGGGGATCTTCCTGACCCAGGGATTGAACCCAGGTCTCCCACATTGCAGGCAGATGCTTTACCATCTGAGCCACCAAGGAAGCCAAGCTATACTTACTGAAGTATAGTTGATTTAAAATACATTTGTTTCAGGTGTATGGCATAGTGACTCCATATTTTACATATTATGCTCCATTAAAAGTTATTACAAGATAATGGTTATAATCTTCAGTGCTATATAGTAAGTCTTTGTTTTCATTTGCATATTTATGACTTTTTGTTTATTGATTTTTTTATATTAGGTGGGAAATAATAGCTTTTTCCATAAATGATGAGATCTACTTCAGCATTTGGGAAGAGATGTCAGTTTTTCTAAATGGTATAAATTAATGTAACATGTCATGCCCACTACCAAATAAAGGTAGTTTAAAAATACATATATTGTTAAGAATACATATATTGTTAAGTTGTATGCTAATTCTAAGTAGCAACTCCCTGGAGATTAGGAGAATTTTAAGTTGCATGTGGGCTGAGCAGGAATGAGCAGGAAAGAGAATTATGATCCATTATTGAAGTCTGCCACCGGCAAAAGTGTGAACAGAGGTGGCATGCATATCGTATATTTTCTATTCCTGACCTAAAGTACTATAGAATAATGAGGACAGGAAAATTTTAAGCTGAGAGTTTTGTGGCCTTGTCTAGGTGAATACAATAAGTAGGACAGTGAAAGACAACCACTTACAGACTTTCAGAGTGGAGAAGTAGCTAAAAATGATGACATGAGTATCTTGCCCAAGTACTACTTATGTGCTTTTTTTTAAAAAATTAAGAATGTGGTTTGAGAATAGTTACTCTTCTTAATGAAAATGTCAGGATTAGTTCTCTTAGACAGTGCTAAATTTTCCATATTGGACAAAAATCCAATACTGGTTAACTTTGTGGGTATCACAAACTTAGTTGCTGTTAGGAGCCAGCAGTTCTCATGAATTATGAATGTTAGTTATGGGGCTAGTGGGGATGTTGGCCACTTGAAAAATGCACATCCTATTTAAAAACACAAAATACAAAACTTAAAATAATGATATGCTGTTCAAACAAAATATATCTACAGGTGGCATTTTATATGACATAGATAATTAATGAAAGAGAAGGTGGAGAATTGTTAGCCTCAAGCCTGGTCACTCTAAAGCAGGGAACAGATAAGACAGGGAGATTACCTCTGCCTAGTATAGGAGCCCTACAAACCAGATTAAAAAAAATTTTTTTTTTTTTTTTTACTGTGCTGCATGGCATGTAAGATCTTAATTCTCTGACCAGGGATCGAACCTGTGTCCCCAAAGTGAAAGTGCAGAGTCTTAACCACTGGACCACCAGGGTAGTCCCCAGAACAACATTTTAAAATCACAGGTTCACTAAATTTTCTAGGCTGCAATTCAGTTCACATGATTTTATCTCCTCTCATTTTATACAGAGCTCTTACAAACCAGATTTTGAAACAAAAAGAAAACTTACTCACAGATTCTTGCGGTAAAACTAAAGAACAATAGAAAATATTCAAATCAGTCTAGAATTAATTATTTAAACAATCCACCTATTTCCCAAGTCTTTCCAGAAACTGTACATTAGACCCTCCATTCTCCAGTAGGTACAAGTTACCACACCTCTTGAATCTTTAAGTCTCAAACCTTCTTTCCTCTTGGACACTATCTAGGAGTGGAAATTTTTGGGAGAATTCAAACTTACTATATTCTCAATACAATGATTCTATTCAGCACCTTTTATTTCCCATATTTTCCATTCCTTACCCTTTTCTTTTTCCAGTTTGGAGAGTATCCTCTCCAAAATGTGATAGCTTCAAGAACCAAAGAAAGGCCATGTTATTTTTATAAAAAAGAAAAGTAAGACTGAGAGAGGCAAAGGTCTGTGCCTGAATATCCAAAAAATTATAGGCAGTTTTAGCTTCCAGTGTCTCTGACTCTAAATTAGTGCACTTTCCTCTGTACCCCACTCCATTTTCTCCTCTTTCTATTCTTCCTGGAATATTCTTTTAAAAAGTAATTTCTTTCCTACTTGTAAACTCAATTTTTTTTCTATTCTTTTCCATTGATCTTTGGAGTGTTCTCATAAAATAAGTTATAGAGAAAGCTTGTGATAATTATTAATGATAATAATTATGACAGTAATAGTAACATACAAACTTTGGTAGAATGAATCCTCGCTATATTCAGTGCAGAAAAGATAAGCATGTGTCTTACTCGCTTTGTTAAATTTTAAATTGCTATATGAAATTTGATAATTTTCATTATCTTCAGGACTTTATTTAATGAATCTCTAAAATAATAGGGTTTAACAACACTTTTTGGCTCAATTTTTAATGATTTACTTAGTCTGAATTCACAGACTGAAGTCCTATATTCCTGGGCCCTTCATCGTTAATTGATAAAATCTATGATAATGGAGAAGCAAAAAGGCTGACATTCTTCATGGTGGAGAAACAAGTGGGAACATGCTCAATCCCTGAGCTCCATTAAACGGACACACAGATAAATCCCTGAGGTCAACTCCTTAAAAACGTCAGAGTTAATTCCTTTTTGAAGAGAAGCATGAGAAAAAGACTCTCACTCTCCCCTCCTGAGGGAGCACCCAATTCTCTGTTCCACCTGTGGTAAGATTTGGTCACGATTTATAAAGATCTTGTGCTTTGGTGCTGTGACTGAAGCCCAGAAAAATGTTTAGGACAAGTAATGAGCACGGAGGCCATTTACTCTTTCTTTTCAGTCTTTATCAAGGTTGAAACTCTTCAGGGAGCTTGGAAGACCTTAGTCTTAGCTAAACTTTCTTTAGTTGCCCTATGTTCTCCTTTGTTTTTACTCAGTTGCTCTCATTTCTCTTTCCTGAATTGAGAAATAGAAAGAAGACTTAAACAAGATTCCTGGAATAGACACTGAGGAATAATAAAAACCTACAAAAGTATGAATTAATTGATTTAAAAAGCACATAATTTTCATGAAACACTTTAAAATAGGACCCTAATTAGTTCTGTTTAGGTACTGTGGGGGATTAGATGCTAGAATGCTTGAATTTACATCCTCATTCTTTTACTTGCTAGCTGTGTGACCCTGCACAAACTGCTTAACTCTTTTTTTTGCACCTAAGTTTGCTCACTTAAAATAGAGCATTTGTAATAATTTCTACTTCATAGGGTTATTAAGAAGATGTAAAGTACCTGGTAAATGTAAATGGTAGATGTAAAGAAAATGTAAACGGCTTATTTAACTTATATGCAGAGTACATCATGTGAAATGCCAGGCTGGATGACACATAAGCTGGAATCAAGATTGCTGGGAGAAATATCAATAACCTCAGATATGCAAATGACACCACCCTTATGACAGAAAGCGAAGAAGGACTGAAGTGCCTCTTGATGAACGTGAAAGAGGAGAGTGAAAAAGTTGGCTTAAAACTCAACATTCAGAANAATCAAGATTGCTGGGAGAAATATCAATAACCTCAGATATGCAAATGACACCACCCTTATGACAGAAAGCGAAGAAGGACTGAAGTGCCTCTTGATGAACGTGAAAGAGGAGAGTGAAAAAGTTGGCTTAAAACTCAACATTCAGAAAACCAAGATCATGGGATCTGGTCCCATCACTTCATGGCAAATAGATGGGGAAACAGTGGAAGCAGAGGCAGACTATCTTTTGGGGGGCTCCAAAATCACTGCAGTTTGTGACTGCAGCCATGAAATTAAAAGACATTTGCTCCTTGGAAGAAAAGCTATGACCAAACTAGACAACATATTAAAAAGCAGAGACATTACTTGCCAACAAAGGTCCATCTAGTCAAAGCTCTGGTTTTGCCAGTAGTCATGTATGGATGTGAGAGTTGGACTATAAAGGAAGTTGGGCGCTGAAGAATTGATACTTTTGAACTGTGGTGTTGGAGAAGACTGCAAGAAGATCAACCAGTCAATCCTAAAGGAAATCAGTCCTGAATATTCATTAGAAGGGCTGATGCTGAAGGTGAAACTCCAATACTTTGGCCACCTGATATGAAGAACTGACTCATTGGAAAAGACCCTGATTCTGGGAAAGATTTAAGAGGAGAGAAGAAGGGAACGACAGAGGATGAGATGGTTGGATGGCATCACCGACTCAATGGACGTGAGTTTGAGTAAGCTCCAGAATTTAGTGATGGATAGGGAAGCCTGGCATGCTGCAATCCATGGGGTCACAAAGAGTCGGACACGACTGAGCAACTATACTGAAAGGAACTTATCAATATTGGATTGAGACAGTGCTAAAAGAAAACAGAAAAAGATCAGTGTGTCTCAGGGAGAACTTAGATTCTATAGCTACTATGTTAGGAAGAGGTTACGGAAAGAGGTCACATTTCCTTTTCTATTATCAGTTGCAGTGCCATCTGGTGGGAAGATGGATATCCATCTATGAATTGCTTCTTGGGTATGAACTTCAGATTTTATTTATTCTATCAGGAATAGTCTTAAGATAGGTCAGAATTGCAAGATCTATGCAATCTATCATTTAATTTCTTTTATTAAAAGAATAACACCGTTTTGGGGATTAATAGTTTCTCAGACCGTGGAAACTTTCCTGCCTCCATGTCTTCTTTCATTTCTGATCCTGCTGCTTTTGTCCTTTCCCATGTTCCTTCTTGACTCTTGTCTTCTTCCTTTTCCCTCTCCTTAAATTTCTTTGTCTTATTTTCTCCTTTGAAAGATCCTTTGTTGCACCCAAATTATTACTATATAACTGCTTCAACAAAGGGTTTCCATTTCAAAATCATTTGTGTCCTATGGGAATACTGAATAACAAAAAAAGACAGGATGTACCTGAACGTTAGAAGATAAAATGTCAAGATGGATGGCTTACTGTCAAAATGGATATCTTACCCGCTTTTCTAATCACTTGGAAAAGTTGGGCATAATATTTCTTAAAAATTTAAAATGTAGAGCAGAGTTTGAAAACTAGGAAAAAAAGCCTCCTAGAATAATATATCAAGAGGTAATCCATACTTTGGATAGTGAATGGGAAGTTTCATCATTCATGTATCTGAACAGGAGGCTGAGATGTCAGCAACCAATCAGAAACAAAAATGAAGGCCATGTGTCTTATGCATTTTAAGAGCCTGGGACTAGTCTTCTTGTATATCTAAGACTTACAAAAGCTCAATCTGTGAAAAGGGCACCATTAATTCTCACCTGTTGGTTAGGTGGTGTATGCCAGGAAGTGACCTGTTTGCACCAGGCCATGGTTGGAAATGGAGTCATCAGCAATGGTAGAACTTCAGTGTAAGCTGAGTTTAGGTATAAAGCCCACATTTGAATCCATCATGTAGGGAAGAAACTATGCATGTAGAAACTTATAAAAACTGGCCTATTTAGTCTGTGCAGTAATAGGATTATTATACAACAAAGATTTATGAGAAACTCAAACAGATGATAACCAGTGAGTTCACAGACAGAAGTCAGAATATATCTGAGGAAGCCTACTGTTGTGATAGACAGTAGCCACAACAAATGGGACAACACATGAAGGAAGAGCAATTCAAAAGAGATTATCAAATAGTGAACTGAAGTGTAAGTCACTCAGTCATGTCCAGCTCTTTGTGACCCCATGGACTGTGTCCATGAAGAATTCCATGGAATTCTCCAGGCCAGAATACTGGAGTGGGTAGCCTTTCCCTTCTCCACGGGATCTTCCCAACCCAGGGATTTAACCTAGGTCTCCCACATTGCAGGTGGATTCTTTACCAGCTGAGCCACAAGGGAAGTTAATAAAGGATAGAATCCATAAAGCAAGAATAACATTAATTCAGAAGAAGCTATATTTGATAGAGAATAAAATGGGATGAATAAATGTAGAAAATGTAGTCATTAAATTATAAAAATCATTAGGTGGGTAAACAAAGAGAAGAGACTCAGAGAAAGAATTGGGCCTTATAATCTTGAGAAAGAAGAATGGAACTGGAGGAATCAACCTACCTGACTTCAAGGTATACTACATAGCAATAGTCATCAAGACAGTATGGTACTGGCACAGAGACAGAAAAATAGATCAATGGAGCAAAATAGAAAGTCCAGAGATAAATCCAAGCACCTGTGGACACTTTATCTTTGACAAAGGAGGCAAGAATATACAATGGAGAAAAGACAGTATCTTTAACAAGTGGTGCTGGCAAAACTGGTCAACCACTTGTAAATGAATGAAACTAGAACACTTTCTAACACCATACACAAAAATAAACTCAAAATGGATTAAAGATCTAAATGTAAGACCAGAAACCATAAAACTCCTAGAGGAAAGCATAGGCAAAACACTCTCTGACATAAATTTCAGCAGGATCCTGTATGACCCATCTCCCAGAGTAATGGAAATAAAAGCAAAAATAAACAAATGGGACCTAATTAAACTTAAAAGCTTTTGCACAACGAAGCAAACTATAAGCAAGGTGAAAAGACAGCTTTTAGAATGGGAGAAAATAATAGCAAAAGCAGCAACTGACAAAGAATTGATCTCAAAAATACACAAGCAGCTCCTACATCTCAATTCCAGAAAAATAAGCAACCCAGTCAAAAAATGGGCCAAAGAACTAAATAGACATTTCTCCAAAGAAGACACACAAATGGCTAACAAATACATGAAAAGATGCTCAACATCACTCATCATCAGAGAAATGCAAATCAAGACCAAAATGAGGTACTATCTCACGCCGGTCAGAATGGCTGCGATCCAAAAGTCTATGAACAATAAATGCTGGAGAGGGTGTGGAGAAAAGTGAACCCTCTTACACTGTTGGTGAGAATGCAAACTAGTACAGCCACTTGGAGAACAGTGTGGAGATTCCTTAAAAAACTGGAAATAGAACTGCTATATGACCCAGCAATCCCACTGCTGGGCATACACTGAGGAAACGAGAATTGAAACAGATATGTGTACCCCAATGTTCATCGCAGCACTGTTTATAATAGCCAGGACATGGAAGCAATCTAGATGTCCGTCAGCAGACGAATGGATAAGAAAGCTGTGGTAGATATACACAATGGAATATTACTCGGCTATTAAATAGAATTCCTTTGAATCTGTTCTAATGAGGTGGATGAAACTGGAGCCTATCATACAGAGTGTAGTAAGTCAGAAAGAAAAACACCAATACAGTATGTTAATGCATATATATGGAATTTAGAAAGAAGGTAATGATGACCCCATATGTGAGACAGCAAAAGAGACACAAATGTAAAGAACAGACTGTTGGACTCTGTGGGAGAAGGCGAGGGTGGGATGACTTGAGAGAATGGCATTGAAACATGTATATAACATATGTGAAATAGATTGCCAGTCCAGGTTTGATGCATGAGGCAGGGTGCTCAGGGCTGGTGCATTGGGATGACTCTGAGAGATAGGATGGGAGGGAGATGAGAGGGAGGGTCAGAATTGGGGAACACATGTACACCCATAGCCGATTCATGTGAATGTATGGCAAAACCACCACAATATTGTAAAGTAATTAGCCTCCAATTAACATAAAAAAAAAAAAAAGAATTGGGCTTCCTCAGTGGCTCAGTGGTAAAGAATCCACCTGCAATGCAGGAGGTATAGGTCCAATCCCTGGGTTGGGAGGATCCCCTGGAGAAGGAAATGGCAACCCACTTCAATATTCTTGCCTGGGAAATCTACATGAATAGAGGAGCCTGGCGGGCTACAGTCCATGGGGTAGTAAGAGTCGGACAAAACTTGGCGACTAAACAACAGCCCGGAGAAAGAATTAGTGAATGATATAATCTGAGGAAAACATCCAGGGTCAAGCATCGAGAAATAAGGAAATGATATAGAACCCTCCCCACTCCCCTGTCCATGGTCACATCCGAATCCCCGGAATCTGCGAATATGTTAGATTACATGGAATCAGGGTTACAAATGGAGTTAATGTTGCTAATCAGTTAATCTTAAAAAAGAGAGATTATTTTGTATGATCTGTGTGGGCACAGGGTAATATTAAGAAGTGTTAAAAGCAGAAGCAGGAAGTTGAAGGGAGTCAAAGAAAGAGATGTAATAATGAAAAAGTTCAGTGATTTGATGTGAAAGTTTAGCTTATTTTAACTAGCTTTGAAGGTGGAGGAAGGGCACCATACGCTGAGGAATGTGGGCAGCCTCTGCTCCTAAGTCGCTTTAGTCATGTCTGACTCTGTGCGACCCCATAGACTGCAGCCCGCCAGGCTCCACTGTCCCTGGGATTCTCCAGGCAAGAACACTGGAGTGGGTTGCCATTTCCTTCTCAAATGCATGAAAGTGAAAAGTGAAAGTGAAGTCGTTCAGTCGTTTCTGACTCTTAGCGACCCCATGGAATGCAGCCCATCAGGTTTCTCCATCCATGAGATTTTCTAGGCAAGAATACTGGAGTGGGGTGCCATTGCCTCTAGAGGCTGAAAAAACAAGGAAACAGATTGAGTCCTANTTCAGTTGTTTCTGACTCTTAGCGACCCCATGGAATGCAGCCCATCAGGTTTCTCCATCCATGAGATTTTCTAGGCAAGAATACTGGAGTGGGGTGCCATTGCCTCTAGAGGCTGAAAAAACAAGGAAACAGATTGAGTCCTAGAATTTCCAGAAAGAGTGCTGCTGCTGCTGCTGCTAAGTCACTTCAGTTGTGTCCAACTCTGCATGACCCCATAGATGGCAGCCCACCAGGTTCCACCATCCCTAGGATTCTCCAGGCAAGAACACTGGAGTGGGTTGCCATTTCCTTCTCCAGTGCATGAAAGTGAAAAGTGAAAGTGAAGTCGCTCAGTCATGTCCGACTCTTCATGACCCCATGGACTGCAACCTACCAGGTTCCTCCACCCATGGGATTTTCCAGGCAAGAATACTGGAGTGGGTTGCCATTGCCTTCTCTGTCCAGAAAGAATACAGCCTTGCTAACACCTTGATTTCTAGTCAAGTAAGACATGTCAGATTTCTAATCTATAGAACTATAAAATAATAAATTTGTGTTGTTTTAAGCCATTAAATTTGTGGCATTTTGTTATAATAGCAATAGAAAATTAATACAACATGGTTAGACTATTGCCCCCAGATTCCCTTGCCATTAGGTGTAGCCATATGATTGAATTCTAGCCAATTATTTGGAAGTGATGTGTGAGACAACATCCAGGCTTATCCATAAAACTCTCCCACTCATGATCTAAAAGCTTTCCCCGCCTCTGCTCACTTAAGGCAGGCAAGACGAACTTAGAAGCCATAAGGTAAAGATGGTGGAGATATAAGGTGAACCTGAATGCTTAAGTCGTTGCTGACAGAAGAGCTAAGCATGAACCAGGCATATCTGATATTACAGAATAATGGGATTTTATGAATAGAATCACTGAAATTCTAAGATTTACCTATTAGAGGAGCTGGAATTAACTAATGCAAATGAGACATATGAAAGAGATGTTACCAGTCCTGAAGCTGTGAGGAGAATCTTTACACATATTTGACAGTTATTTTAGAAAAAGAGACTATAGCTTGTTAGATAGATGTAGCTCCTACATTGCAGGCAAATGCTTTGCTGCTGAGTCATTGGGGAAGCCAGTGGCTTATATATATATATATATATATATATATAATTAATATATGTATAAATTAAAATGCAGGATAAGATCTTAAAACCATATTTACTTAGGTACGGTTATCAAAATAGTAGCACATTCTTATCAGCAATAGTAAATGCCAGAAGACAATGGAATAAATCTTCAACGTGTGAGAAAAAATAATTGTTAATTATTTACTCAGCTTAACTCTCATTTAAGGCTGAGGGTGAAGTAAATCTCTTTTCAATCATACAAAGGCTTAGAAAAATTTTTACACACACATGGGATTTAAAGAACCACTATAGGATTGTCTTTGGGCCAAAGTAAAAGAAGAAAGGCACAGGGTGAAGCAAACAATGCTAAACCTGAAAAATGCCTAAACATTTATATACATCTAGGACTGTAAAAAAAGTAATTTAACTTATCAAAGTGGCAGTAGTGTAAAAGTATGACAAAATCTAGGTTTGAATTGATGCAGGGAAATGGGAAACTTTTATATGTTTGCTATGCTTCACACATAGCACATTTTGCTATGTGTAACTATCATGGAAAAACATCTATTTCTGCTTTATTGACTATGCCAAAGCCTTTGACTGTGTGGATCACAATAAACTGTGGAAAATTCTGAAAGAGATGGGAATACCAGACCACCTGACCTGCCTCTTGAGAAATCTGTATGCAGGTCAGGAAGCAACAGTTAGAACTGGACATGGAACAACAGACTGGTTCCAAATAGGAAAAGGAGTACNGCTAGGCTACATGCCCAGTTATTTGATCAAGGAGTAGTCTAGATGTTGCTATGAAGGTATATTTTAGATAGGATACGCGTGTACAATCACAAGACTTTACGTAAAGCAGGTTATTCTTCATAATATGGCTGGGACTCATCCAGTTAGCTGAAGGCCTTAAAAGCAAAGGCTGAGATTTCCTAAAGAAAAAAGAATTATGCCTCAAGAATGCATCATAGAAACTTTGCCTGTGTTTTCCTACTTGCTTGGCCTTCCCTGTGGATTTCAAACTCAAGACTGCAACATTAACTCTCTTGTGCTCTTATAGCCTACTCACCAGCCCTAAGATTTCAGACTTGCAAGCCGTCACAGTTGTGAGTCAATGCCTTACAATAAATCTCTTTTTCTAGATATATTAATATTTTATTTGTTCTATTTATCTGGAGAATGCTAACTAATACATCCCTGTGCTAAATTTCTTATTATTGTCAATATGATGTAGGGTACATGTTAAAAAAAATACATATGGGTCCTTTGTATACTTCCAGTGGGGGTGGGGAACATTTGATCTATTTTAGAAAACTGACCACACACAAAATGAATCCTGAAACACTAACAAGGAGAAAGAAGTAATGTGGAAAGAGGTCAGATATGTAACTTTCAATGGACTTGATTTGTTAGAGTTTGCAGTTTAAGAAATGTACAGTAATGAATAACAAGTATCACCTTTGATCTGTACACTTTGTTCACCTAACATTGATAATCAAAGATTACATCTTAAAGGCATACTTGTCCTTTACTTTAGGCATTTGAATGCGATGAGAAAATTTAACATTACTATTGCCAGCCTTTCCCAGATGGTGCAGTGGCAAAGAACTTGCCTACCAATGCAGAAGACATGTCCCAACCCAAAGATTGAACAGTAATTCGAGATGGTATATGCACTCAAGTTCATTGTAACATTGTTCACAATAAGCTAAGCTATGGAGACAATCTAAGTTGTTATTCATTGATAGATGGATAATGAAGACATGGTATACATATACACAGTGGACTATTACTCAACCATGTAAAAGAATGAAAATTTTCCATTTTCAACAACTGGATTGACCTAGAGGGTGTTCAGTCAGTTCAGTCACTCAGTTGTGTCCAGCTCTTTGCAGTCCCATGGATTGCAGCAGGCCAGGTTTCCCTGTCCGAAACAAACTTCTGGAGCTTGCTCAAACTCATGTCCATCTAGTTAGTGATACCATCCAACCATCTCATCCCCTGTTTTCCACTTTCCCTCCTGCCTTCAATCTTTCCCAGCATCAGGGTCTTTTCCAATGAGTGAGTTCTTCATGTCAGGTGGCCAAACAATTGGAGCTTCAGCTTCAGCACCAATCCTTCCAATGAATATTCAGGACTGATTTCCTTTATGATTGACTGGTTTGATCTTCTTGCAGTCCAAGGGACTCTCAAGAGTCTTCTCCAACACCACAGTTCAAAAACATCAATTCTTTGGCTCTCAGCTTTCTTTATGATCCAACTCTCACATTCATACATGACTACTGGAAAAGCCATAGCTTTGACCAAATGGATCTTTGTCGGCAAAGTAATCTCTGTTTTTTAATATGTTGTCTAGGTTAATCATAGTTTTTCTTCCAAGGGGCAAGCGTCTTTTAATATCATGGCTGCAGTCACCATCTACAGTGATTTTGGAGCCCAAGAAAACAAAGTCTGTCACTCTTTCCATTGTTTCCCCATCTATTTGCCATGAAGTGATGGGACTGGATGCTATGATCTAATTTTTGAATGCTGAGTTTTAAGCCAGGGTTTTCACTAGCCTCATTATACTAGAGGGTATTATGCTAAGTGAAATGTCATGCAGAGAAAGAAAAATACCATATCATTTCAGTTATACACGAAATTTAAATACAAAACAAACAAACAAACATGAAAATAGAAACAGAAACATAGATACAGAGGAAAAACAAGTGGTTGCTGGAGGGAAAGAGGATGTGGGGATGAGTGAAAAGAAGAGGCACAACTTCTAGTTACAAAATGAGTCAGAACGGTGAAGTGTACAGTGTGGGAAATTAAAAAAAGAGAGAGAAACATAAATGTGTCAAAACAAAGGGATTATTTGATAAATTATTGTATATCTGAATATATTACACAATGCAGAAAAGCGTGTTTTTATAGAATTTTTAATGACATGGGAAGAGCACATGATATAATTAGTTACATGGAAAAAAACCTCAAATAAATTAAAATACAAATCAATCTGAAAGTCAAAACATGCATTAAATTAATAATAACGATCTTTCATTGTGGTATTATGAAGAATTAATTTTTTGTGTTTTCTAATATTTTCTGTGTTTGCACAGTGATTTATTATTATTAATTTTTAAAAATATAAATGTATTTATTTTAATTGGAGGCTATTTGCTTTACAATATTTTGGTGGTTTTGCCATACATTGACATGAATCCACCATGGGTGTACATGTGTTCCCCATCCTGAACCTCCCCCCCCCACCTCCCTCCCCATCCCATCCCTCTGGGTCATCCCAGTGCATCCTGTGTCATGCATTGAACCTGGACTGGCAATTCATTTCACATATGATGATATACATGTTTCAATGCCATTCTCTCAAATCATCCCACCCTTGTCCTCTCCCACAGAGTCCATAAGACTGTTCTATACATCTGTGTCTCTTTTGCTGTCTCACATACAGGGTTATCAATACCATCATTCTAAATTCCATATATATGTGTTAGTATACTGTATTGGTGTTTTTCTTTCTGGCTTACTTCACTCTGTATAATAGGCTCCAGTTTCATCCATCTCATTAGAACTGATTCAAATGTATTCTTTTTAATGGCTGAGTAATACTCCATTGTGTATATGTACCACAGCTTTCTTATCCATTCATCTGCTGATGGACATCTAGGTTGCTTCCATGTCCTGGCTATTATAAACAGTGCTGCAATGAACATTGGGGTACACGTGTCTCTTTCAATTCTGGTTTCCTCGGTGTGTATGCCAGCAGTGGGATTGCTGGGTCATATGGCAGTTCTAGTTCCAGTTTTTTAAGGAATCTCCACACTGTTCTCTATAGAGAACAGTACTAGTTTGCATTCCCACCAACAGTGTAAGAGGGTTCCCTTTTCTCCACACCCTCTCCAGCATTTATTGCTTGTAGACTTTTGGCTAGCAGCCATTCTGACCGGCATGAAATGGTACCTAATTGTGGTTTTGATTTACATTTCTCTGATAATGAGTGATGTTGAGAATCTTTTCATGTGTTTGTTAGCCATTTGTAGTCTTCTTTAGAGAAATGTCTGTTTCGTTCTTTGGCCCATTTTTTGATTGGCTCATTTATTTTTCTGGAATTAAGCTGCACGATTTGCTTGTGTATTTTTGAGATTAATTCTTTGTCAGTTGCTTCATTTGCTATTATTTTCTCCCATTTTGAAGGCTGTTGTTTCACCTTGCTTATACTTTTCTTTGTTGTGCAGAAGCTTTTAATTTTAATTAGGTCCCATTTGTTTATTTTTGCTTTTATTTCCAATATACTGGGACGTGGATCATAGAGGATCCTGTTGTGATTTATGTCAGAGAGGGTTTTGCTTATATTCTCATCTAGGAGATTTATACTTTCTGGTCTTACGTTTAGATCTTCAATCCTTTCTGAGTTTATTTTTGTGTATGGTGTTAGAAAGTGTTCTAGTTTCATTCTTTTACAAGTGGTTGACCAGTTTTCCCAGCACCACTTGTTAAAGAGATTGACTTTTCCTCATTGTATATTCTTACCTCTTTTGTCAAAGGTTAGGTGTCCATAGGTGAGTGGATTTATCTCTGAGCTTTCCATTTTGTTCCATTGAGATACATTTCTGTCTTTGTGCCAGTACCATACTGTCTTGATGACCATGGCTTTCTAGTAGAGCCTGAAGTCAGGCAGGTTGAATCCTCCAGTTCCATTCTTCTTTCTCAAGATTGCTTTGGCTATTCGAGGTTTTTTGTATTTCCATACAAATTGTGAACTTATTTGTTCTAGCTCTGTGAAAAATGCCATTTGTAGCTTGATAGGGATTGCACTGAATCTATAGATTGCTTTGGGTAGTATACTCATTATCACTACATTGATTCTTTCGATCCATGATCATGGTATATTTCTCCATCAATTAGTGTCCTTTTTGATTTATTTCACCAGTGTTTTATAGTTTTCTATGTATAGGTTTTTTGTTTCTTTTTGGAAGTGTGCTCAGTCATGTCTGACTCTTTGCAACTCCATGGACTTTAGCCTACCAGGCTCCTCTGTCCATGGGATTTTCCAGGCAACAATACTGGAGTGGTTTGCCATTTCTCTTCTTTAGGTAGATATATTCCTAGATATTTTATTCTTTTTGTTGCAATGGTGAATGGAATTGTTTCCTTAATTTCTTTTTCTATTTTCTCATTGTTAGTGTATAGGAATGCAAGGGATTTCTGTGTGTTGATTTTATATCCTGGAACTTTAACATATTCATAGATTAGTTGTAGTAATTTTCTGGTGGAGTCTTTAGGGTTTTCTATGTAGCGAATCATGTCATCTGCAAACAGTGAGTGTTTTACTTCTTCTTTTCCAATTTGGATTTCTTTTATTTCTTTTTCTGCTCTGATTGCTGTGGCCAAATCTTCCAAAACTACGTTCTGTAGTAGTGGTGAGAGTGGGCACCCTTGTCTTGTTCCTGACTTTAGGGGAAATGCTTTCAATTTTTTACCATTGAGGATAAAGTTTGCTGTGGGTTTGTCACATATAGCTTTTATTATGTTGAGGTCTGTTCCTTCTATTCCTGCTTTCTGGAGGGTTTTTACCATAAATGGATGTTAAGTTTTGTGAAAGGTTTTCTCTGCATCTATTGAGATAATCATATGGCTTTTATCTTTCAATTTGTTAATGTGGTGTATTACATCGATTGATTTGCGGATATTGAAGAATCCTTGCATCCCTGGGATAAAGCCCACTTGGTCATGATGTATGATCTTTTTAATGTGTTGTTGGATTCTGATTGCTAGAATTTTGTTAAGGATTTTTGCGTCTATGTTCATCAATGATATTAACCTATAGTTTTCTTTTTTGGTGGCATCTTTGTCTGGTTTTGGTATTAGGGGGATGGTGGCCTCATAGAATGCGTTTGGAAGTTTACCTTCCTCTGCGATTTTCGAGAAGAGTTTGAGTAGCATAGGTGTTAGCTCTTCTTGAAATTTTTGGTAGAATTCAGCTGTGAAGCCGTCTGGACCTGGGCTTTTGTTTGCTGGAAGATTTCTGATTATAGTTTCAATTTCCCCTCGTGATGGGTCTGTTAAGATTTTCTATTTCTTCCTGGTTCAGTTTTGAAAAGTTGTACTTTTCTAAGAATTTGTCCATTTCTTCCACATTGTCCATTTTATTGGCATATAATTGCTGATAGTAGTCTCTTATGATCCTTTGTATTTCTGTGTTGTTTGTTGTGATATCTCCATTTTCATTTCTAATTTTATTGATTTGACTTTTCTCCCTTTGTTTCTTGATGAGTCTGGCAAATGGTTTGTCAGTTTAATTTATCCTCTCAAAGAACCAGGTTTTCGTTTTGTTGATTTTTGCTATGGTCTTTCTTGTTTCTTTTGCATTTATTTCTGCCCTAATATTTAAGATTTCTTTCCTTTTTCTAATCCTGGCGTTATTCATTTTTTCATTTTCTGGTTGCTTTAGGTGTCAGTTCAGTTGAGTTTAGTTTGGTCGCCCAGTCGTGTCCAACACTTTGCGAACCCATGAATTACAGCACACCAGTCCTCCGTGTCCATTACCAACTCCTGGAGTTTACTCAAACTCATGTCCATTGAGTCGGTGATGCCATCTAGCCATCTCATACTCTGTCATCCCCTTCTCCTCCTGCCCCCAATCCCTCCTAGCTTCAGAGTCTTTTCCAATGAGTCAACTCTTCACATGAGGTAGCCAAAGTATTGGAGTTTTAGCTTTAGCACCAGTCCTTCCATTGAACACCCAGGACTGATCTCCTTTAGGATGGACAGGTTGGGCCTCCTTGTAGTCCAAGGGACTCTCAAGAGTCTTCTCCAACATCACAGTTCAAAAGCACCAATTCTTCGGCACTCAGGTTTCTTCACAGTCCAACTCTCACACCCATACATGACCACTGGAAAAACCATACCCTTGACTAGACGAACCTTTGTTGCAAAGTTATGTCTCTGCTTGTAGAGTTAGGTTATTTATTTCACTTTTTTTTCTTGTTTTTTGACATATGCCTGTACTGCTATGAGCCTTTCCCTTAGCACTGCTTTTACAGTGTCCCACAGGTTTTGGGTTGTTGTGTTGTCATTTTCATTTGTTTCTATGCATATTTTGATTTCTTTTTTGATTCTTCTGTGATTTGTTGCCTATTCATCAGTGTAATGATCAGCCTCAATATGTTGGAATTTTTAATATTTTTTTCTCCTGTAATTGAGATCTAATCTTACTGCATTGTGGTCAGAAAAGACGCTTGGAATGATTTCAGGTTTTTTTGAATTTACCAAGGCTAGATTTATGGCCCAGGATGTGATCTATCCTGGAGAAAGTTCCTTGTGCGCTTGAGAAAAAGGTGAAATTCATTGTTTTGGGGTGGAATGTCCTATAGATATCAATTAGGTCTAACTGGTCTATTGTATCATTTAAAGTTTGCATTTCCTTGTTAATTTTCTGTTTACTTGATCTATCCATAGGTGTGAGTGGGTGTATTTAAGTCTCCCACTAGTATTNTTCAAGTCAGAAGGGAGTGGCAGGACATACTTAAAGACATGAAAGAGAAAAACCTACAACCCAGATTACGATACCCAGCAAGGATCTTATTCAAATATGAAGGAGAAACCAAAAGCTTTACAGACAAGCAAAAGCTGAGAGAATTCAGAAAACATAGAAAGGGTGTATGAACTCTAACCCCAAACAATAAAGTAAATGGCAAGGGATTATATTTATCAATAATTACCTTAAATGTAAATAGGTTGAATGCCCCAACCCAAAGACAAAGACTGGCTGAATGGATAAAAAGACAAGACCCCTATATATGCTGTCTACAAGCGACCCACCTTAAAATTAGGGACACATACAGACTGAAAGTCAAGGGCTGGAAAAACATATTTCATGCAAATGGAGATCAAAAGAAAGCTGGAGTAGCAATACTCATATCGGATAAAATAGACTTTGAAATAAAGGCTGTGAAAAGACAAAGAAAGACACTACATAATGATCAAAGGATCAATCCAAGAAAGAGATATAACAATTATAAATATATATGCACCCAACATAGGAGAACCATGATATGTAAGGCAAATGCTAACCAGTATGAAAGGGGAAATTAAGAGTCACACAATAATAGTCGGAGAGTTTAATACCCCACTCCCACCTATGGATAGACCAACTAACCAGAAAATTAGCAAGGAAATATAAACTTTAAATGATACAATGGACCAGTTAGACCTAATTGATATCTATAGGAAATTTCACCCCAAAACAATGAATTTCACCTTTTTCTGAAGTGCACAAGGAAACTTCTACAGGATATACCACATCCTGGGCCATAAATCTAGCTTTGGTGAATTCGAAAAAATTGAAATCATTCCAAGCATCTTTTCTGATTCACAATGCAGTAAGATTAGATATCAACTACAGGAAAAAAAAAAAAAAACTATTAAAATGCCAACATATGGAGGATAAACAACATGCTTCTAAATAACCAACAAATCATAGAAGAAATCAAAAAAGAATTCAAAATAAGCATAGAAATGAATGAAGATGAAAAACACAACAACCCAAAACCTATGGGACACTAAAAGCAGTGCTAAGGGGAAGGCTCATAGCAATAAGGCATACCTCAAGAAACAAGAAAAAAATCAAATAAGTAACCTAACTGTATAAGCAGAGACATCACTTTGTCAACAAAGATCTGTCTAGTTATGGCTATAGTTTTTCCAGTGGTCGTGTATGGATGTGAGAGTTGGACTGTGAAGAAAGTTGACCAAAGAATTGATGTTTTTGAAAGAAAGTTGCCAAAGAATTGATGCTTTTGAACTGTGATGTTGGAGAAGACTCTTGAGAGTCCCTTGGACTATAAGGAGATCCAGCCAGACCATTCTAAAGGAGATCAGTCNTTTATAAAGTTTCTTTATCATAGGTATCCCTGGACATGATCAAACCAAGTATTTCACCCCAGAGAAGTTGTTGCCACTAGTCATTGGTACCAGAGAGCTACCCTTCTTAATCAAATAGGGAAAACCTTGGAGACAAGCCTAGCACAAAGGAACAAAAGCTGTTTGATTCCCCTTCCACGTGGTACCTACAACAGTCTAATTCATAGAGACAAGAAGTAGAGTAGTGACCAAGGTTAAAGGGTGGAAGGAATGGGGATTTACTGTTTAATAGGTATGGAGTTTGGAATAATAAAATTCTGGCTAGCTAGTGGTGATAGTTACACTAGTGTGAATATGCTGAATTATACACTTAACATTAACCTTTCTAAACATTTTTATGTTTATATTTTACTACAACACACATACACAGAGTAGGGTGGCTACAATGATACATTTCTCTATTCTTGGTTAAGTGAAAGTGAAAATTACTCAGTCGTGTCCTACTCTTTGTGACCCCGTGAACTATACAGTCCATGGAATTCTCCGGGCCAGAATCCACTTTCCCTTCTCCAGGGGATCTTCCCAACCCAGGAATTAAACCCAGGTCTCCTGCATTGCAGGTGGATTGTTTACCAGCTGAGCAACCAGGGAAGCTCAATTCTTGGTTAAGTGGTTTTCTAAAGGCAGGCCATAAAAGTGTGGATGTCTGTATCCACTTATATATAAATGCATATGCGTACACATTACCACCCTTTGTCTCCAACTAATCTTCTTACCTCTTCTAAACCTATCATCAACCCCAAATTTTTATTTCAAATATGCAGTTTGCCATTAACTTTAGTATCTCTCAGCTGACTTTAGAGTTTTATTATTATTATTATTTTTATCTTTCAACTCAGTAGTTACTCAGAGAAGGCAATGGCACCCCACTCCAGTACTCTTGCCTGGAAAATCCATGGACGGAGGAGCCTGGTAGGCTGCAGTCCATGGGGTCGCTAAGAGTCAGACACGACTGAGCAACTTCACTTTCACTTTTTACTTTCATGTATTGGAGAAGGAAATGACCACCCACTCCAGTGTTCTTGCCTGGAGAATCCCAGGGACAGGGAAGCTTGGTGGGCTGCTGTCTATGGGGTCGCACAGTGTCGGACACGACTGATGTGACTTAGCAGCAGCAGCAGCAGCAGTAGCAGCAGTTACTTATTGATCTCTGAAATTAACAGCTGAATCTCCCTCTGCTTGGCATAGGAAGGGTTCTTTTGGACTCCTGAGGCTCTTTGCTCCAGGCAGTTTACAGTGAAACCTTATCACTTTCTAAGAGAAGCTGAGAAGCTGTTTGAGAAGGTCTCAGAAACAAAGTTCCCTAGCAGTGGGGGTGGGGGCATCCTATACTGGAAAATACAGTTTAACATCTTTTTTCCCCTAACACCACAGTCTGATGAAAGGGCACATATTACAGCTTTGCTGGCTAGAAGATCTGGGCACAGTCCCCGGCCCTGCCTCCAGTACCCATGTAATTTTATGTGAGTTACTTCTCTGATCTCAGCCTCCTTATCTGTAAGATCAGGAACACTAGGACCTGCTTGCTTAGTCCTTTGAATGTAGATCTACCATGCAGGACAGAGAGTAAATACTCAAGAAATCCTAAGTTCCTGTCCCTTTCCTAATCAGAGTGTCCTGGCATGACCGGTAAGGATTTGGATCTTGAGACTGTTGGGCAACCCACTGATGGTCCACAAACCCATAAATGTGGAGAAGGTTTTGCCTGTGATCCTGTGGCAGAAAAAGTGAAATCTATAATACCAAGGACCATGAAGTATAATGGAGAAAAAGCAAATGGTTACTTAAACCCAACTATAGCCACTTCCTTCTCCAGGGGATCTTCCCAATCCAGGGATCAAATCCAGGTCTCCTGCATTGCAAGTGTATTCTTTACCCCTGAACCCCCTGGGAAGCCCAAGAGGCCCTATGAAAGTGAAAGTGAAGTTGCTCAGTCGTGTCTGACTCTTTGCGACCCCATGGACTGTAGCCTGCCAAGCTCCTCTGTCCATGGTATTCTTCAGGCAAGAATACTGAAGTGCGTTGCCATTTTCTTCTCCAGGAGATCTTCTTGACCCAGGGATTGAACCTAGGTCTCCCGCATTGCAGGCAGACTCTTTACCATCTGAGCTACCAGGGAAGTCAGAAGAGGCACTATACTGCCAACTAAATTCCCTTGGTATCATCAAACCTTCACTAAGATGTTCTACACATTCACACTAACTAGTGTGATATTTTAGGGGATAAATCAAGGAGAAAGCACTGTATTCTGCCTCAGGGGTGATGTGGTACCATACAGACACCCTTCTTGGGGAGAGCATCACAGTCCATCACAAACTGAAAAGTGATTCAGAGCCTGAGTTGACCAAGAAAAGCATACACCATCCTTACCCTTCTGTTTTTCCCCTGCCAGAATTTTTGGAAAAACTATGAGCAACGTGGGGCTTCTATCACTTGCAGGATAAGGTTCAAATCCATTCCATTTAAATGTAAAACGGTGGCACACCTCCACTGATGCCTGGGGGTGCTGCAGTAATACTGGGCTGGGATGTAGGTAGGCAGGTGCCCATGTCCCCCAAAGCAAAACTCAAGGGTAGCACTCTGCAGTCCACTTCTCACAAAGGAACAGTTAGTCATCTCTGGAGAAAAGATTTATTTTTTCTATCAGGGTTGTGGGGTTTTTGGTTGTTATGTACTTACACCTCAAGCATAATTCTGGTGTCTTAAAAGAAACTGAGTACACAAGAGAAAATGCATCAGAATTTCCTTTGGAAGTATTGTCAGCTGCTGACATGGATATTTCAAATTTGAGCTCCCAATTTGGATAGCAACAGAGATTCATAACTTCTTTAAAGACTCCATCATATTTTGTGGAGGAAAGGAAGGGTGTATAAGGAGACAAGTTTGCTTTTCGATACAGTTTCAGTGTAAAGGTAGATAAAATACCCTATTCATTTAATATCCTTTCACAGTTCTCTCCCCCACCAACCACCACTGCCTAGACGCTTGTTTCTTCAATTTGCTATAATCACTGACTGAATTATTTAAGACTCATAGACCCCCAGGTGAATATCTAATTTATGGCGTTTGTTTCAGTACTCTTTAAAAATAGGTTATCATTTTGATATTAGTAAAGCAGACACAGGTGTACATGAGTTATTTTCTCTATAGAATTACAGTAACTTATTTTCTAGTTTGCTAGTTACTTGAAAGGAAAAATAATTATGATAAGAGCAATGCTTGGAATATAATTGATTCTTAGTAAATATTTTAAAGGAAGTAAAGACTAATGATATCAAAAAATGAAGCAATGAATCAGTTAATGAACATATCAAGATGGCCTATTTCAAAGGAACTGACCAAATGCTACTAGCTTATAGGCTTCCCTGGTGGCTCAGATGGTAAAGAGTCTGCCTGTGCTTAGTCACTCAGTCATGTCAGTGTCTGTGCGACCCCACGGACTGTAGCCTGCTAGGCTCCTCAGTCCATGGGGATTTTCCAGGCAAGAATACTGGAGTGGGTAGCCCTTCTCTTCCTCCAGGGGATCTTCCCAACCCAGGGATTGAACCCAGGTCTCCTGCACTGCAGGTGGAATCTTCACCATCTGAGCCCCCAGGGAAACCCAAGAATACTAGAGTGGGTAGCCTATCCCTTCAGAGATAAGACAGGTGATCTGGATTCAATCCCTAGGTCAGAGAGATCTCCTTCCAAAGGAAATGACAACTCACTTCAGTATTCTTGCCTGAAGAATTCCATGGACAGGGGAGTGTAGTGGGCTGCAGTCCATGGAGTTGCAAAGAGTTGGACATGATTGAATGACTAACACACTTCACTTGCTCTGAAAGGGCATTTAATTATTGATAATCCATGGAGAGATTTAGACTTTCCACACTCTGAGAAAACCACCAGTTAAGATCTTTTCAGTTGTCAAGGAGGTTATTTTATAGGGTTGTTGTCGGGGAGGCAGTGCAGTATAATGAAAGAGCATGGGACTTAAGGTAATGCACAAAGCCAGGTCCAGATCCCATCTCCATAAGCAAGTGACTTCACCTCTCTCCTCTCTCCCCGGAGTTTGTGTAAGTATCGGTTCCACTCTCTGCCTCCCCACAATAACATCCCTAACCCAGCCAGCAGCATAAGCACATACACCAGTGTGTTTATATAAATATTTGTCTAGGCAAGTGGGTACCTAAAACTTTTAGGTGGCTTCTCTTAGATTTATAGGTTGAAGTCTGAAAGGAAAAGGGAACTCTCCCCGCTTCTACTGCTTTTCTCTTTGTTTACTGAGCACTAATTGAAAGAATGAGTGAATACTCAGCTCAGGCTACTAGTCTCTTTCATCTTGAGTATGCCAAAGGATTTTTGTAAATAAGTATAAAATAGATATTTTGACTTTTAATGAGACATGTGCCCTTAACTAAATTATCATCTTCTGAAAAAAGTGATGTTTTAAGATATTTGTGCAACTTTCTTAGAGATGAAATACAAGTTCTCTTTTCTCCTTTCCACAAACTGTTTTGTTCATGGACAAGTCTTTGTGGTTGAACAATTATAGCACTCCATCCAACTCTGGAATTCACATTGTGCTGTGAATTTGTAATATTTAATTTTTGTGCTTATAAAAAGATAATATATCACTATCACACTATATTATCATACTAAGTGAAGTCAGAGGATGACGAATATATGCTATCACACGTGGAATCTAAAATATGATACAAATGACCTTATTAGCAAAATAGATACAGACTCACAGACATAGAAAGCAAGTTTATAGTTACCAAAGAGAAATGGGGACATAAATAAAGAATTTGGGATTAGCAGGCACAAACTACCAAATATAAAATAAACAACAAAATCTCACTGCTGGGCATACACACCGAGGAAACCAGTATTGAAAGAGACGTGTGTACCCCAATATTCATTGCAGCACTATTTACAATAGCCAGGACATGGAAGCAACCTAGATGTCCATCAGCAGATGAATGGATAAGAAAGGTGTGGTACATATACACTATGGAATATTCAGTTCAGTTCAGTTCAGTTGCTCAGTCATGTCTGACTCTTTGTGACCCCATGAATCACAGCACACCAGGCCTCCCTGTCCGTCACCATCTCCCGGAGTTCACTCAGACTCACGTCCATCGAGTCAGTGATGCCATCCAGCCATCTCATCCTCTGTGGTCCCCTTCTCCTCCTGCCCACAATCCCTCCCAGCATCAGAGTCTTTTCCAATGAGTCAACTCTGCATGAGGTGGCCAAAGTAGTGGAGTTTCAGCTTTAACGTCGTTCCTTCCAAAGAAATCCCAAGGCTGATCTCCTTCAGAATGGACTGGTTGGATCTCCTTGCAGTCCAAGGGACTCTAAAGAGTCTTCTCCAACACCACTGTTCAAAAGCATCAATTCTTCATCAACATTCTATGGAATATTACTCAGCCATTAAAAAGAATGCCTTTGAATCAGTCCTAATAAGGTGGATGAAACTGGAGCCTATTATACAGAGTGAAGTAAGCCAGAAAGAAAAATACCAATACAGTTTATTAACGCATACATATGGGATTTAGAAAGATGGTAATGATGATCCTGTATGCGAGACTGCAAAAGTGGCATAGATGTAAAGAGCAGACTTATAGACTCTTTGGGAGAAGGTAAGGGTAGGATGATTTGAGAGAACAGTATTGAAACATGTATATTATCATGTGTGAAATAAATTGCCAGTGCACGTTCGATGCATGAGGCAGGGTGCTCAGGGCAGGTGCCCTGGGATGACTGTGAGGGATGGAATGGGGAGGGAGTGGGGTTCAGGATGGGTAACACATGTACACCCATTGCTGATTTATGTGAATGTATGACAGAAACCACCACAATATTGTAAAATAATTAGCCTGCAATTAAAATAAATAAATTAAAAAGAAAAAAATAGAGTCAAATCTTGGAAGTGATAAATCAGTCTTGGTATGATGTGGGAGGGGATTTCTCGAAGTTATGAATAACAAAAGTTGGGGATTATTAAGTCCATTTCTTTTTTAAATATTTATTTGTTTTATTTAATGGCTGTCCTAGGTCTTAGTTGTGTCATACAGGATCTTTGATGTTTGTTGAAAAATGCAGGATATTTTAATTGTGGCATATAAACTGTTGGGGGTGTGTGGGATCTAGTTACCTGACTGAGGATTGACCTGGTCTCTCTGCACTGGGACCATGGAGCCTTAGCCACTGGACCTCCAGGGAAGTCCCTATTAGGTCCATTTTACATGTGGTCTACAGAAATTATTGGTGGCTCAGATGGTAAAGAATCTGCCTGCAATGCAGGAGACCTGAGTTTGATTCCTAGGTTGGGAAGATTCCCCTGGAGGTTGCAATGGCAACCCACACCTTATTCTTGCCTGGAAAATCCCATGGACAAAGGAGCCTGGCAGGCTACATTCACAGGGGCACAAAGAGTCAGACATGGCTGAGTGACTAACACTTTTCATTTAAATTATCAATGAACTTCTCTGGTGGTTCAGACAGTAAAGTGTTTGCCTACAATGCTGGAGACCTAGGTTCAAGCCCTGGGTCGGGAAGATCTCCTGGAGAAGGAAATGGCAAACCACTCCAGTATTCTTGCTTGGAAAATCCCATAGATGGAGGAGCCTTGTAGGCTACAGTCCGTGGGGTCACAAAGAGTCAGACATGACTGAGTGATGTCACTTCACATGTATATTATTTTCCCATGCTTATTTGATTCAAGTTTAACCTTGAAGTATTTACAGAATTCAGTTCAGTCGCTCAGAGGTGTCTGACTCTTTGCGACCCCATGAATCGCAGCACACCAGGCCTCCCTGTCCATCAACAACTCCCGGAGTTCACTCAGACTCATGTGCATCGAGTCGGTGATGCCTTCCAGTCATCTCANAAAAAAAAAAAGAAACATAATTCTCATGAAAAAACCTGCTCAGTGTATTTATCTGACAAAATTTTCCATGAGAACATGTGATTCGTGAAAACCTCTTGCTCTCTGTTATATTAGTTCCTTCAGTAAGTATGATGTATGCTGAAACATGTGAGATTTCTGACCTTATGGCCACTTCTTCTAACCCACCTAAGTATATAATGATTTAAATGCATATAGTTATATGTTTTTAGTCAATGTGATCCTTTTGTTTTTCAGCTGAATTCAGTTAATCCAGGTGCTTACAGAGTGTTTGTTTTCAATATGTGCAAGTATCTGAATTTCACTTTTGCTCTGATGATCAGCTTTTGTGGACATAAAATAAGTCTTGTGCAGTTTGCCAGAAAACCAACTCAGTTGCTAGTGTGTTGAATTGTAAACCATGGGTATTTGGAAGGAGAAATGACTTTCTCACATAAAATGTGGACATTTAGGACAATATCAAAGTTTTTTAATGTGTCCTGGAAAGTTGTGGCATATTTGTTAAAGCTGAGCAAATAACATCATTGAACTAGTCCTTCATATAATGAGATGTATTGTTTTAACTGCACACTCACGATTTTAAAATGAATCTGTAAGTTTTTAAAATTACTGCATTGACAAGCAGTACAAGTTACCTTTAGAAGGATGCTGAAAGAAAAAAAATCAGAAAACATAATCACTCATAATTCCTGAATTTCTTAAAATGCCAAATATTTTTTGACTTATTCTGAGTTTCTTGTTCACTTGCACATAGTTAAGTGCACAGTAGCTAAGATTTATTAAATAGTATACAGCCTAATGATGGCGATTTCAACTCTCTATCTGAAAAGTCTTCATTGCTCACCTCTCACCTCTCAGAATCAAAGTCATGACTTATGACTTGGAAATAAAGGCAGACCTCAATTTATTGCACTTTTTAAATATTGTATTTTTTTAATAAGCTGAAGGTTTGTGGTAAATTCACATTGAGTAGATCTGTTGGGAACATTTGCTCATTTTCGCATCTCTGTCATATTTTGGTGATTCTCATGGAATTTCAATTTTTTTCATCACACTTTTATTTGCTGTGGTGTCCTGTGGTCAGGGGCCTGAGATTTTACAATTATAATTGTTGTGGCTTTTTTTTTTTAGCAATAAAGTATTTGATTATTGAAATTATTTATATATTTGGCTGCTGGAGGTCTTATTTGCAGCATGTGTTATCTAGTTCCCAGACCAGGGATCGAACCTGGGCCCTCTGCATTGGGAGTGTGAAGTCTTAGCCACTGGACACCAGGGAAATCCCCTAAAGTGATTCGTTTTAAACTGAGGCCTCTACATTTTCTAAGATGTCATGTGACTGCACGTGTATTAGACTACACTCTACTGTAAATATAACTTCTGTGTGCATTGCGAAAGCAAAGCATTTGCGTTTGTTGCTATATTGCAGCATTTCTTTATGGCCTGTGGTCTAGAATCGAACCCACAATATCTCTTGAGTTCTGCCTCTGTAATAAAATTAAGTTAGTCATTTTAGCCACCGTAATTGTATATAACGTTGTGGGGCAGGGCACACTTCACTGCCGGTGTTAAACATTTCACTGGCCCCATGGTAAAGACTCCGCCTGCAATGCGGGAAACCCAGGTTCGATCCATGGACTTCTCCAGGCCAGAATACTGAAGTGAGGAGCCGTTCCCTTCTCCAGGGGATCGAACCCAGGTGTCGTGCCTTGCAGGCAGATTCGTTACCAGCTGAGCCGCCAGTGAAGCCCAAGAATACTGGAGTGGGTAGCCTATCCCTTTTCCAGGGGAATCTTCCTAACCCAGGAATACGAAGTGGGGTCTCCTGCCTTGCAGGCAGATTCTTTACCAACTGAGCTACGAGGAAAGACCTTACCAGGTTTGATCCCTGGGTCTCAGAGATTCTCTGGAGAAGGATATGACAACCCACTCCAGTATTCTTGCCTGGAAAATCCCCGGGACAGAGGAGCCTGGTGGGATATAGTCCATGGGGTCTCAAAGAGTCGAGTATGAATGGCTGACTGAACAACAAAATTTATAAAGGGACCTATTTATAAGAGGACCTAAGATCGCATATGAATCAGATTAAGATGCAGCAAGATTGCTCTCCTAAGCCCTGAGGGTACCAGAACTTCAATCTTCACAGTGGACAGAAGCGTCTCAGGGACACTTGGACCTCTAGCTCCTTCAGAGGCAGAACTTGGCTCTCCTTTGTCACCACNTGATCTCCTTCAGAATGGACTGGTTGGATCTCTTTGCAGTCCAAGGGACTCTCAGGAGTCTTCTCCAACACCACAATTCAAAAGCATCAATTCTTCAGCACTCAGCCTTCTTCACAGTCCAACTCTCACATCCATACACGACCACAGGAAAAACCATAGCCTTGACTAGACAGACCTTAGTCGGCAAAGTAATGTCTCTGCTTTTGAATATGCTATCTACGTTGGTCATAATTTTCTTTCAAGGAGTAAGCGTCTTTTAATTTCATGGCTGCAATGACCATCTGCAGTGATTTTGGAGCCCCCCAAAGTAAAGTCTGGCACTGTTTCCACTGTTTCCCCATCTATTTCCCATGAAGTGATTGGACTGAATGCCATGATCTTCATTTTCTAAATGTTGAGCTTTAAGACAACTTTTTCACTCTCCTCTTTCACTTTCATGAAGAGGCTGTTAAGTTCCTCTTCACTTTCTGCCATAAGGGTGGTGTCATCTGCATATCTGAGGTTATTGATATTTCTTCCAGCAATCTTGATTCCAGCTTGTGTTTCTTCCAGTCCAGTGTTTCTCATGATGTACTCTGCATAGAATTTAAATAAGCACAGTGACAATATAGAGCCTTGATGTACTCCTTTTCCTATTTGGAACCAGTCTGTTTTTCTATGTCCAGTTCTAACTGTTGCTTCCTGACCTGCATACAGATCTCTCAAGAGGCATGTTAGATGGTCTGGTATTCCCATCTCTTACAGAATTTTCCACAGTTTAGGTATGACTTAAATCAAATCTCTTATGAATATGCAGTGGAGGTGATGAATAGATTCAAGGCATTAGATCTGGTAAACAGTGTGCCTGAAGAACTATGGATGGAGATCCATAATATTGTACAAGAGGCAGTGAACAAGAACATCCTGGAGAAAAAGATAATCAAGCAGGCAAAGTTGTTATCTGAGGAAGCTTTACAAATAGTTGGAAAAAGAAGAGACATGAAAAGCAAGGGAGAAAGGGAAAGTGCATCCAACTAAGTGCAGAATTCCAAAGAATAGCAAAGAGAGACAAGAAAGACTTCTTCAATGAACAGTGCATAAAAATAGAGGAAAACAACAGAAAGGAAAAGACTAGAGATCTCTTCAGGAAAACTGGAAATATCAAGAGAACATTTCACCCAAAGAGGGGTACATTAAAGGACAGAAACAATGTCTATCTAGTAGATGCTAAAGAGATGGAAAGAATACATGGAAGAACTATACAAAGAAGATCTTAATGAACTCGATAACTATGATGGTGTGGTTAGTCACCCAGAGCCAGACATTCTGGAGTGTGAAGTCAAGTTGATCTTAGGAAGCACTGTTGTTAATAGAGCTAGCTGATGAGATGTAATTCTAATAGAGCTATTAAAACCCCTAAAGGATGATGTTATTAAAGTGCAACACTCAATATGTCAGCAAATCTGGAAGACCCAGCAATGACCACAAGACTGGAAAAGATCAATCCTTATCCCAATTCCCAAGAAGGCTAGTACTAAAGAATGTTCAAACCATCAGACAATTGCACTCATCCCCCATGCTAGTAAGGTCATGCTTAAAATCTTGCATCCTAGGCTTCATCATTACATGAACCAAGAACTTCAGATGTCCACGCTGGGTTTAGAAAAGGAGGAAGAACCAGAGATCAAATTGCCAACATTCTCTAGATCACAGAGGAAGCAAAGGAATTAAAAAAAAATCTACCTCTGCTTCATTGCCTATGGTAAATCTTCTGTGGATCACAACAAACTGGAAAGCTCTTAAAGAGATGGGAATACCAGACTGTCTTACCTGTCTCCTGAGAAACCTGTATGCAGGTCAAGAAGCAAAAGTTAGAACCCTGTATGGAACAACTGATTGGTTATCAACTGAGAAAGGAGTACAATGAGGCTGTCTGCTGTCACCCTCTTAATTTAAGCTATACGCTGAGCACATCATGAGAAATGCCAGGTTGAATGAGTTATAAACTGGATTCAAAATAGAGAGAAACATCAACAACCTCAGATACACAGATGAAACCACTCTAATGTCAGAAAGTGAAAAGGAACTAAAGAGCCTCTTGATGAGAGTGAAGGAAGAGAGTGAAAGAGTCAGCTTAAAACTAAATACTAAAAAAAACTAAGATTGTGGCATCTGGTCCCATTACTTCAAGGCAAACAGAGGGGGAAAATGTGGAAGTAGTGAGAGATTTCCTTTCTTGGCCTCTAAAATCACTGCAGATGGTGACTGCAGCCTTGAAATCAGGAGACAATTGTTTCTTGGCAGGAAAGCTATGACAAACCTAGAGGGTGTGTTGAAATTCAGAGACATACTGTTGACAAATATCTGTGTAGTCAAGGCTATGGTCTTCCTAGTGGTCACATATGATTGGTAGAGCTGAAGTGTAAAGAAGGCAGAACACCAAAGAATTGATGCCTTTGAACCATGGTGCTGGAGAAGAGTCCTGAGAGTCATTTGGATAGGAAGGAGATCAAACCAGTCAATCCTAAGGTAAATCAACTTTGAATACTCATTGAGAGGACTGATGCTAAAGCTGAAGCTCCAGTATTTTGGTCACCTTGATGCAAACAGCCTGATTCATCGGAAAAGTCCCTGGTGCTGGGAAAGATTGAGGGCAGGAGGAAAAGAAGGCATCAGAGGATGAGATGGCTGGATGGCATCACTAATGCAATGAACATGAACTTGAGCAAGCTTTGGGAGATGGTGAGGGACAGGGAGGCCTGGCATGCTGCAGTCCATGGGGTCACAAAGAGCCAGACACGAGTGGGTGACTGAACAACAATAAGACTTATAAGTTTAAAGAAAGGGAAATTTTAATAAAAATTTTTTGTCAGTCTTAATTAGAATTTTTTATTGTATTTATTGTCAAAATATTTTTCATTTATATTATTCCCTAGAATATATTGCTGAGTAGGTGTTTGTATTTTTATTTTATTTATTTACTCCTCAATTGAAGGATAACTGCTTTACAATGTTGTGTTGGTTTCTGCCATACAATGCAAATCATTCATAACTATATCTATCCTTGCCGTTTTTAATGAAATTGATTGCAAAATAAGGAATTGCAAATAGCTAGAGATGCATTTGAGCATTACCAGATAATACTAGTGTGCAAGAGTTGATAGGTGATTACACATGTATAAGGAAAACAATCTACTCATTTGCATGACTTATTGTCACATGATAAATTGCCAACATAAGAAGTGGATAATTAGATCAATTCATATTTGGAATTTTGCCAGGTTGTTGTGACAGGACAATGACAACAAGAGTTTTATTTATTAATAAGAACATACTTGAAATTATTAGCCATGATACATAAATAGGAAAGGGTATGAAATCAGGAGTGATTGATGAATTAGAAGAAATAAAGGGGCTTAATGAGACTGACACACTGGAAGAGTAGGAGTAGTTAAGTGATCAAGTACAGAACTTTACACCTTCAGTTTCACCTGCATATTCAATTGTGGGTGTCATCTGCTGCCAAACTTAAAAAGGAGAGTGCATCAGTAAAGGGGAGAATCACAAGTGACAAATATCCAACATATAAGTTGATTAAAGATATAAGTTTATGTCTCACAGAAAAGAATTCTGGAACTGGGTAATAGAGTAGCCCCAAGAAATTGTCAAAAACCTATTTCATTTTAATTTCTCCACCATTTATGTCATATTACATGTTATATAGTTTTTGAGTTCTAGCCATTATGATATATTACAGCCAGCAGAAAGCAAAGAATAGAAAGGCACAATTTACCTTTAAGGAACATCCTTATAATTCAGCTGATATACAGCATCATCATTTATTCACTTTCAGTAGAGGAGAAAAAGAAATCTAATATTTATATTAGCTGTCATAGGAAAGTATAAGAATGAGGATAAATGAAGGATAAAATAAAGAAGAAGGGAGAATTGATATGAGGCAATCATCAGTTTGTGTCCAGAGCTTCATCTTGAGAATGAACAAGTAAGGAATAAGAAAAATATCTATTTGTATCTCACTGGGGGAGAATTGTGATTTTCATTGGGGACCAAAGGAATCATTTCTCATGGAGTGGGGTAGACATATGAATTACAACATCAGCACATTCTTCACCTGCACAGATGGTTAGGGAGCCTGACTCAGAGGACCAAAGTCTGAAAAGTGGTCTTAGGGCACCATAGAATGTGTCCTGGGGAAAGGTGAAGATGTGGGATCCATCTGTCATATTATAGAAAGATACATCTCCAGCCTCATAATCCAGAAATACCCTCACAATAAAGGGTTTTTCTCTTAGAGTAAGATGGGTTTCTGGGGAGGTGAGGGCCCAATACTCCCCCTCATAGAACCTAATGGCCCAGAAACCATTCTTTGGAGACATTGTGACCCTCCCCTTCTTTGTTACATTATCCCTACAAACTCCCAGGTCCCAGGAACAGGCGTCCCCAACCTCTACGTCCCAGGAGTATCTCCCTGAGATGATGTGCAATTGACCCAGCACACAGGGAATGGAGCTGAATCTCTCTGAGGAGCTGGGAATTTCTTGACACCTTTCTTGCCAGGAAACTCGTCTCCCTTCTTCAGACAGGAGGAGGGCAAGATGAGCAGTGGCTGCATCCAGGGTCATATTTACTGCAAAGACAAGTAGACCATCATGTTTCTGAGAAGGGTCTCAGTAGGCCTGGGCCAGAGGGTTCTTATTCCGTGAGGACTCTTTTGACCCTGGGTAGATCAGCTCACTTCCACCCAACATTCCTCCAGACTGTCCCACAAAGAAAAAGGTCCCTTGTGGATCATCACATACTCACCAGCTTTGAATTCTTCTTTCCTCCAGTCTACAAGGAACAAGTAAACATGAGAACCTATCATCTGAAAAACAAAGCTGCCTGTCTGCCCTAAATACTGAGTATAAACTCCCTAGGATTAATTCAAGAATAATAGCAATCAAAGAAAATACCCTTTTATAAGTTAAACTGTTTTTAAAAACATTCTTCTAAATTATGTCTGACTTAAGACTTGACCCATCCTTATGCCCTCTAAGTTGACATTCCTGCAGGATAAATATCTAGACTCTATTTACAGTGTTTGAGAGAAAATAGGGAACGTGGTGTTTTTGGCAAAATAGCTTGTTGATCACATTAGTTTCCTCAGATTTTAGCCAATGAAAACCACGTTATATAGAATGTAAGACACAATTAAAAAGTCTGCTAAAATTCAGCATTTCATACACATCATTATCTCTTATCATATGAGTAATCTATGGAATTCATGTTATGTACGCTTTGGAGTTTCTTTGATTTTCAGTATATGTTTTACACACAGTAGATGTTCATTTAAAATATTTTTGATCATAGGATTTTCTTCAGCAGGGTCTATGTAACTCACCAGGGTATAATGGTACATTCTTCCAGGCTGCAAAAGAACAAAATAGGAAACCTTTACCTTTTTTTTCCTTACCAGATTTCTCTTACTATTGTTTTCTTTTTCTGTTGTCTTTATTCCCTTTCTTGTTTTGAATCCCTTGGGTTTTCTCTCTCTATCCTGTATTATCTTCATACTCTGTTTTTTTCAAACATGAAAATAAAAGTGGTCAGGTGTAGGAAAGGTAGAAATAAAGAAGCAACAAAAGATCAGAAGGATATTGGAGGAGGGTGAGGAAGNGAATCCCTTGGGTTTTCTCTCTCTATCCTGTATTATCTTCATACTCTGTTTTTTTCAAACATGAAAATAAAAGTGGTCAGGTGTAGGAAAGGTAGAAATAAAGAAGCAACAAAAGATCAGAAGGATATTGGAGGAGGGTGAGGAAGATTAAAGATAGAAGGAAGAAAGGAGGAAAGGAGAAAAAATATGCTGAATCACCCATCATTTACCCTTCAAAGACAATTCACTGAAATTACAGAAATTTAGAAGGTAATGTTAGAAATTCTTCTCTGTTGACTACAGACATTTTTATTTTATTCTCCCATCCTATCCTACTGCACTAGAAGCAAGGCTCAAGATAGACACAAGAATGGAGTTTTCTGAGAGTTAAGCATTACTCACCATGTTTGTATTGAGCCTTCCTCTGATCTGAGAGACAATATAGAAACACACATATATGAGACAGGATTTCTTAACACCATAAGGAAGAGGCAATTAAAGCCACACATCTGCCAATGTTTGTGTTTGCATACTAATCAGGTATTGCTCATTCAAAAATAATGACAGAAATCTAAAGTTCATTCCATTTACTCGAGTATGAAGAATACAGTTTGATATGTAGAGTGATGAGGACATAAATAATTCTTTTAATAGGTTACTAAAATTATATAGGAATATCTTATAAAATCATTTTAAAATATAAGAATATATTATCAATGAAGTTTATCTGAGTCAAAATGTAATACAAAAGACTCTGAAGGATGAACAATTTGTTGAATAATTGAATTAAAGCAAATATGAAAGAAGAATAATAGCTATGATAGGAAACAAAAATAACAAGGCAAAATCAAGAAAAACATTTATATACCTTGGTGTCTTGAGAATATGGTCAAGAGAAGTTCACTAGCAAGTCTTAAGGTTACATTTGTTATCAATAGACAAAGCCCTTCTGGATGAACTTCTCTCGCTCACCAGGTTTGGAGCCTGAGTTCAGCCTTCTAAGAACTGGGACAATATCATGTACAAAACAATGGGCCTTGCATTTGAGAGGACAACTTGGAGAACCCAAGTTAAAGAAAACTTTCTATTAAATGGAGAAAACCACATTCTTCTAGCCTAATCCCTGTCATGTTAAGAAGCTTATGACAAAATTATGATAATCATCTGAAGATTATATCAAAAGAAGGAAAGGAAGCAAAGAAAGTATGTTTCTAGAAATTACATCACCAAAAGGCTGTAAGAATAACGGTTACCAATTTCATTCTGAAGTCCCCCTGAAAAGTAAAATGGAAGAAACTCAAATAAGTGTCAAGGAAAAACAACACAGAAAATGAAAATAAGCTGAAAATTTCCAGTTCACAGAAAATTTCCAGTTCACAGAAAATGATAGGCTGAATGTACTCAGAAAACAAAACAATACAAAAATGGGAAAATGGCAAGGAATTCCATTTCTATCTTAGAAAAGTGAGAAAAAGAAATGAATTTCATAATTGACTGAATAAGAAGAATGGCTAAGGTGTTGACAGAAACTAATTAGGATTTGATCTGGTACATAATTCTTTTATGCATAGTTTTAAGGATATAAGCAGTTAAATTTTTTGATCAAAAATATACTTAATAAAATAATCAGAGTGAATGTTATCTTGGTTGTAGTGTAGTGATGTTGATTTTCTAATTATATCTTTCTAAATATATCAGATTAAGCAGGATATCATTAAGTGAAAACATCATTTGTATATTTAGGGTAAACGTGTAAATCCTGAAAAAGTCTTTCAGGAAGATGTCACAAACATTGATAAAATGAATGGCTGTAATAAGTCAGGGTACAATATTTTTGTAAGGCAGATGGTTTCTAAATCTTTACACTTAACACAACTGCAATGTATTTAATTTAGTTGTCAACTGAAGGACTTTCAAAATCAGTTGTGAAAGCCTGTAGTCTCTGATTTTATCATCTACCGCAGAAAGCCAAAGAACTGAGTGTCATGACTCTAGATTCTTTCCATTCCTATTAACTTACATCATTGAATGTTTTCTAGAAAATCTATATAGAATAGAAACCATCTACCTATCAACTTCATGCCTTTCATTTCACCAACTTCTTAATGAAACTTGCAAGTCCCTGCAAGAGAGAAGAAGCCAGTCTTTACAGGGAATGCATGGTATGAAGTGAAAAGAGAAGGAATGGAAAACTAGAGAAGGTATGGAAACAGAAATGAACAAATTTAAAATGGGAGAATTCCCACACCAAAATATTAGGGTGGAACTAATAGACATGCAGGAGAAAGGAATGCCAAAACAAGGAATAGAGATGAGAAGTCAGGCAATGTTAAATGTTGCATCAGTCATTTTAAAGGGGATCAAGACTAATGAGACATCAGAAAATTTACCTAGTTTATTCTCAAGTAGTTCTAAAAAAAAAAAAAGGAAAATAAGTATAAACCATATGGGAAAAAAAAATACAAAGAGAATGCAAATTTATTGGAAAATTCATATTTAAAATTAACCATATCCAGTTTCAGATGACCACAACACACACACAGAGAAATTGACTCAGAGGTCAGTATTGCTCAGAGATATGCTACAGTAAATGAAGAAAGGAGAAATGGAGTTAATGGAGTTAACTGACAAATGTTTTAGGATTATTAGTTCTGGTGGTTAATTTGTAAAATTACTCTTGATCCCTTTGGCAATATTTAGGCTTCTATTGTCTTGTTCATTAGCTTTAGCATGGTCATTGGATGTTTATAGATGTATTAGTCAATTCTTATCATTGCAGTAGCTACAGTGTATAAAGTTGCCACAAACACTGTTTAAAGGAATACCGAAGCACTGTTGGCATAGATCATACACTGTCAGGCTTCTGAGTGCCTCTTTTCACAACCGTTATTGCCACCAATTAATTTGCTACCTTGTATGTGAGTTTCTGTTTAATTCATGCGTGAATGAAACTTAACCCAATCACACGGGCGCTGAATCCAGGAGAAAGGAGTAGGTTTTCTGAGAGAGATTCTATTTCTCAACAACCATGCTTTTTACTGTTTCTACTCCTCTTTGAGGGAAAATATCTAAACACACAATATAAGACAGGTTTTCTGAATGTTATAAAGCTGCAACTAAAGCTCTACCCCTCCTAATGATTGTTTCTGTGACATTTTCAAGTCATGTTCTTTTTGTAATTAGAGAGGTGAGTGAGTAAGTGAATTCTGTCAGTCGTGTTTGACTTTTTGCCACCCTATGGACTGTAGCCTACCAGGCTCCTCCATCCATGGGATTTTCCAGGCAAGAATACTGGAATGAGTTGCCATTTCCTTCTCCAGAAGATCTTCCCAACCCAGGGTTTGAACCCAGATCTCCTGCATTGTAGGCAGACCCTTTACCATCTGAGCCACCAGCTAACCCATTCTACTGAGAATATCACTACAATTTGAAGAATAGTATCATATGATATGTAGAGACATAGAATTTTAAATAATTTTGTGCTAGAATATTAAAAAGAACTGTGTAATTATCTCAGGACGTAACTTTAGACTTTAATGATTTATTATCAATGACATTTGAGTGAAAAAAACATGTATAGGATCCAAAAGGAAGAACGATTTGGCAAATTAACAATCAAATGAGTAAAAAGAAAAATGAAAGAGGATTCATAACTATGGTTGGAAATTGAAAATAACTAGGCCAGGAAGGAGTAGTGTTGGGAGGATTGATGTTGCAGCTGAAACTCCAATACTTTGGGCACCTGATGTGAAGAACTGACTCATTGGAAAAGACCCTGATGCTGGAGAAGATTGAAGGTGGGAGGAGAAGGGGATGATAGAGGATGAGATGGTTGGATGGCATCACTGACTCAATGGACATGAGTTTGAGTAAACTCTGGGAGTTGGTGATGGACAAGGAGGCCTGGAATGCTGCAGTCCATGGGGTTGCAAAGAGTCAGACATGATGAAACAATTGAACTGATGATTAGAGATTTGGAACATTTTTGTTCATTTGTTTTACAAACCTATTGGCCATTTGTATGTCTTTTTGGAGAAATGTTTATTCAAATTTTTTGTCTATTTTTAACTGACATTGATTTTTGCTGTTTTGAGCAAAATAGTTTTTTGGGTTTTGCCATTTTGAGTTATTTGGTTTTTGCTTCTAGAGCCAGACATCTTGGAATGTTAAGTCAAGTGGGCCTTCAAAAGCATCACTATGAACAAAGCTAGTGGAGGTGATGGAATTCCAGTTGAACTGTTTCAAATCCTGAAACACAACAGCCTTGTCTAACTCAATGAAAGTAAGCCCTACCGTGTGGGGCCACCCAAGATGGAAGGGTCATGGTGGAGAGGTCTGACAGAATGTGGTCCACTGGAGAAGGGAATGGCAAACCACTTCAGTATTCTTACCTTGGGAACCCCATGAATACTGTGAAAAGGCAAAATGATAGGATACTGAAAAGGGAACTCTGCAGGTTGGTAGGTGCCCAATATGCTACTGGAGATCAGTGGAGAAATAACTCCAGAAAGAATGAAGGGATGGAGCCAAAGCAAAATAATATCCAGTTGCGGAGGTGACTGGTGATAGAAGCAAGGTCCGATGCTGTAAAGAGCAATATTGTATAGGAACCTGGAATGTCAGGTCCATGAATCAGGGCAAATTGGAAGTGGTCAAACAGGAGATGGCAAGAGTGAATGTCAACATTCTAGGAATCAGTGAACTGAAATGGACTGGAATGGGTGAATTTAACTCAGATGACCATTATATCTACTATTGCGGGCAGGAATCCCTCAGAAGAAATGGAGTAGCCATCATGGTCAACAAAAGAGTCTGAAATGCAGTACTTGGATGCAATCTCAAAAACGACAGAATGATCTCTGTTCANAGTCTTGGTCAAAATGTGAGTTAAAATGTGTGCTTGGTGTTCAGGGAAGCACTATGATGCCTGAATCCTGGAATGAGAGAATTGGAGAGGAAGACATAAAACACATCCCAGGTTGTGTTTGTTTTGGCCAACTCAAATATTCCTGGATTCTGTTGCTGGAAATATTTTGACCTGGCCACACAAATTACTTCTACCCCATTAACTTCACACAGCGGAGCACGGCTGAAAAGAGAACAACCAAACTTCACAACATCACCCAATTCTGTTCACTCGGTTGGAAAATGAGCTCCATGTTAATGGCAGTTATTGTGGATCCCTTTGCTGCAAAGGGACATTCACCCGAAACACCAGCTAAAGGCACATATAATTCAGCAAGACCTACTTTGCTGAGACCCTTTGAGTTCAAACGTCTGACTGCTGACTTTATGCCAGAGGAGTTGTTGTTGTGTTTTTTATTTTTTTCCATTTTTAATAGGGAAGTAGATAGACGTTTTCACCATTTTGTGACTTTTACATTACCATATAACTGTGACTAGGATAGACCTTTTAAAACTACTCATCTCATTAAGGCTGTGATCTCTGTGATATAAATACAAAATGAGCAATTATTTTGAGTGGCTTTCTAGGTGACAATAGTGGTAAAGAATATGCCTGCCAATGCAGGAGATGTAAGAGACATGGATTCAATCCCTGAGTCAGGAAGATCCAAACAGAGAGCCAGAAATAGTCCAGTTTAATGAGTCTGAGCTCTGGCCAATCTGGTTGAATGCTTTCTGAGCCTTAGTTTTCTCCATCTGTAAAATGGGAGTTTTCAAACTTCAGAAGTCTATGAAGAGTAAGTGAAATTGGTTCTATTTAAAGAGTTTGCTATGTGCTGAGCACACAAGCATCTGATACATGTTAGTTTTCTTCTTAGACTGATAGAAGTATGGCAGCATCTTGGACTCTCAGATGAAACTGTCATACTTAGGGATCTTGTCCCCTCTCCCAGGCAATGGCCCTTATACACTAACAAATCAGTGACTCCAACAGAGTAGATCTCTGACTTAGGAGGCAGAGCTCTTTTTTAAAAAATCTAGCAAAATTTATCAGAATAAAAAAATAGCTACCGCTAAATGTGTCCAAACTCAGCTCTTCCAGTACTGCCTCAAGAAAACTGTTATACACATATATATAAATCCAGAAGCTGGATGTTAAATCTAGCAATTGCCTACTCTACAGGTTCCATATGCTTCTATTTACGAGCATGTCTGAAAGCTTTTGAAAATATGTTTATTAAAGTTTACAACAGCACATTATAGACTTTTAAAATATTTCTTTAAAATAAACTTTGCTTTTAGAACAGTTATAAACTTACAGAAAAATTGTGAAGATGCTTCTTAGTTCCTTTATATCCAGCACCCAGCTTTCCCTTTTATGAACATTGTGTATAGGCATAGTACATGAGCTACAATTAATAAGTCAGTATTCACACGTTATTTCTAGCTAAAGTGCATACTTTACTCAGATTTCCTTAAATTTTACCTGATATTCTCTCCCCATTACAGATTCTCATGCAAGATGTAGTGTATTGAGTCATCGTATCTCCTTAAATTCTTCTTGGCAGTGAGAGTTTCTCAGACTTTCCTTGTTTTTGATGACCTTGACCATCTTCAGGCATACTGATGAAGTGCTTTGTAGGGTATCCTTTAATTTGTTTTCATCTGATGTCTTTGTCATGATTAGACTAGAGTTATAGATTTTCCAGAAGATCACAGAGGTGAAGTGCTCTTTTAATCACATCATATCAAGGTCACGTACTATCGACATGATTTACGACTATTGATGCTGACCTAGATCCCCTGGCTGAAGTAGCATTTGTCAGGTTTCTCTGCTGCAAAATTGCTTTTTATCTTCCCCTTTCCATACTGTACTTTTTGGCAAAGAGTCACAATGCACAAGTCTGTGCTTTTAAGGAATAGGGAGCTATGTTCCCTCTCCTTTAGAGTATAGTATTTACCTACAAAAGCTGTTAGAAATTCTTCTGCATGGGAGATTTGGCTCTTTCACCCTATTTATCTATTTATTTATTTATATCTATATCACAATGGAATCATGGGTATTTAATTAATTAATTTTTATGATGGATAGTTGATTTTCAATGTTGTGTTAATTTCAAGTGTACAGCAAAATGATTGTTATCCCTGTGCTATACAGACCTTGTTTGTCTGTTTTAAATATAGTAGTTAGTAAATGCTAATTCCAAACTCCTAATTCATTCTCCCCTTTCCCCTTTGGTAGCCATAATTTTATTTGCTTGTCTGTGAGTCTATTTCTGTTTGGTAAATAAGTTCGTTTGTATCACTTTTTTGGATTTCACATATGAGCTGTGTCATGTGATATTTGTCTTCCTCTGACTTATCTCATTTACTATGATAATCTCTGCTGCTTCTGCTGCTGCTGCTGCTAAGTTGCTTTAGTCGTGTCTGACTCTGTGCGACCCCATAGATGGCAGCCCACCAGGCTCCCCCATCCCTGGGATTCTCCAGGCAAGAAC
>SJYV01030648.1:0-11734 GCA_006410875.1 Neotragus pygmaeus
AACGAGGAGGCAGCTGAGCCTGGCCCGGGACCCGCCTTCCTGGCTCTGGGTCCCTTCCTGCTGGCAGGCAGCTAGTGGCATCCGTGGTCCAGGGAAGAGATGAACAATCCCTGTCACCAGGTGCCTCTCACTCAGCTCACCGCTGCCTCAGGGAGCTGTTTCACTGATGTCTTCTCCATGTTAAGACATCACTGATTCAACAAAATCGCCCAAGCACCCGCTAGGCTCCCCAGGGCTTGGGCCAGCCCTGCGGCTGCGGACACACAGCCCGCTGGAAGCGCCCCCTGCAGCCCTCGTGGATGATGACACGCAGCGAGCAGGAAATCATGAGGCAGGAGGTGTGCCCTGGTGGCGAGGGGGAACTGCTTGGAGGCCCAGGAGTGGGCGTGGCCAGGGCAGGACGCTGAGCGCACAGAACTGGGGGATGACATGTGCCGGGCGGAACTGTATCACCTCGCGGGCCCAGCAGCTCACTGCCCGCAGGACTGGACTTCTGGGGGACAGCTGTGCCCTTCCCAGCTCGGAAGTAAACTGGTCCCCATGCGGCTCTTTCCTGAAGAGCCTTGGAGAACCACAGCCACATCCCAGGTTTTAGAAGACTGAGGAAGAAAGCGGGGCATTTCCAGTTAGGAGGAAACAATGCCAATAATACAGTGTGATATTTGGATAGGTGGTTCGTTGTTTCACCATCCTCATCTGTTAGGAAGGAAGGTGGTGTTAGAGACGTTTGATCAGCTCTTGTGGGCCTTGGGTTTGATCTTTCTCCCTGAGCAGGAAATGGTGAACTTCCCTGGGAATGTTTCCTGTGGCACAATAGCTGAGATGCAGACTCTGGCTTGAAGGAATGGGTTCAAGCCCCAGCTCTGTTACTTACTACCTGTCTGGCTTCAGTCAGGTTATTTCACCTTCTGGGGTCTCAGTTTCCTTATCTGTCAAATGGGGCTAACAGGACTCCCCACCTGACAGGTTGTCCTGTCCTGAGGACTGGGTGAACTAGCACACATCTGGAGCTGATGGTGCTTACAGTAAACGCTCAATAAACACGAGCTAACATTGTCTCCTGGAGTTTAGGAGTTTGAGTAAACTCCGGAAGGTGGTGAAGGACAGGGAAGCCTGGCATGCTGCAGTCCATGGGGTTGCAAAGAGTTGGACACAACTGAGCGAGTAAACAACAGCAAACACCGTCTCACTCCAGAGCACCCAGAGCAGCGTATGGCCGAGCAGGGCAGGAGTGAGTCCCCGCCCCAGCCCGGCTGGGGCACATGGCCCAAGCCTCTCCCTGCTCACAAGTCAATTCAAAGTGTTAGCTCAGGACCATTCTGAGCCTTCAGGGCCTGTCGGAAATGCAGGTGGTCTGGGTGTAGGGGTTCATGAGCCATGAGACCTACCGGAGTCGGAGATANGCGGCATGCATGGCAAGGCTGATCTCGTCCTGTGTGCCCAGATTCCCTGCAGCCTTGGGGTGTCAGGGCTGGAAGGACAGGACCCTGGCTGCCCCAGGCCACAGTCCTGGGAGAAGGGAGGGCTGGACAGCCGCCTGTCTTCTGAGTAGGGCCACGTTCAGGAACCAGGGCTCAGAGGAGGTGTTTGGGTGAGCGCAGCCCTTCAGGTTGCTCTGGGTAAGAAGCTTGGATCTGTGTTCAGGACAGGTTGTCACAAGGCCGTGTGGCCAATGGCACAGCTCTGGAAACCTCTGCAGAATGGGCTTGCAGTCTCCCTTCATTTTAACTGCCTCCTTGTATATCATCTTGATGATTTTGGTAGCATTTTAGAAAATAAAATATCAGGCTCTGATAGTTGAATGCCAAATTTATTTAATTTCTTTCTTTTTATTTTTACTTTTCCTAACAGCAACAGAAATTCTCTTGGAGATGTTTAATGGAGAAGGCAATGGCAACCCACTCCAGTACTCTCGCCTGGACAATTCCATGGACGGAGGAGCCTGGTAGGCTGCAGTCCATGGGGTCGCTAAGAGTCAGACATGACTGAACAACTTCATTTTCCCTTTTTACTTTCACGCATTGGAGAAGGAAATAGCAACCCACTCCAGTGTTCTTGCCTGGAGAATTCCAGGGACGGGGGAGCCCGGTGGGCTGCCGTCTACCGGGTCACACAGAGTCAGACGGGACTGAAGTGACTTAGCAGCAGCAGCAGCTGTATGTTTAAACAGATCACCCTATCATTTCCCAGGTTACTATCCTGAATTTATTTCTTACAAATAAAACACCAGCAAAAATGTGAAATCATTATTTCAGAAGCACAAAAGTGGAAATGCACTAGCTAAACAAGGGTGCTGCAACATCAGAGAACAGTTTCTTACTGTTCACCTCCTGGGGGCGGCACCCAGCCCCCCTCCCATCAGTTGCTCCCTCCCAGCACAGGCGCTCAGACAGTCCCCGTTCTTGGCTGTGCAGCAGCAAGGCCGCTGCTGAGACCCCTGGTCTCTGAGACGCAGTCCACCAACTTCAGCCTGGCCGGGTCCCTGTTGCCTGGTTTCAGTGTCCTAAGAATCAGATTCCTGATGCCAGATCACACATGTTGTTTTGTTTGTCAGTCCATGTATTACATCCAAGTATGCAAATGTGCTGGATTTCTGACCATCCCGGCCTTTGTGTTGGTACAAATGAGAACCTCTCCTGCTGAAGTCCCAGCTCATCTGGAGCCCTGAGGATAAAGTTGAGTATATGCCCCAACAGCTGGTCTCATACTGGCAGCTTCTGGAATTTTAATTTTCCCCCTAAAATTATTGACTCATTATTTTAATCTCCTTTGCTTAACTTTCTCTTGGAAATCCAAAGCCACCCTATGTGAAAATACATCTCATGGAAGCCTCAGTGGTGGGGTGTTTGTCTATTAGTCATGGAATAAGATGTAATTTCTATCCTTCTGTTAAAAAAATACATATACATATATGCAGAGTGAACAATATGTCATAAAATTGCATATACGACCTTAGTTTGTGTAATATCTGAGTGTATGAGTCATAGTTCTATATGAATATATTTAAGGGACTACTATTGAAATCCTTCTTCTAAATCAATCTTTGTAAATCAAAGATTTATTTTAAAAATATGATCTTCAAAATATGTATGTACAGTGAAGTGCATTCTATAGAAATCAGCAAGTGAAAATTTACCCCCTCGATATATACTACTTATAAATTATATTCATCTACATGTTGAGATAATAAAATGTGAATAGGGCTTCATTATCAGTGATTTATTTAGTTAAGTCAAACATCAAAACAGCTTTTGAAAGTAACTATTTTGTGGTAATTTATTATAATTCTAGGTGTTTCCCCAAAATGACCAGACTGCTCTGTTACTAATGTGGCGGCAAACGCCAGACTCCACATTCCCAGCACCACAGGGAATCTGTGTCTCCCGTGGTCACCATGCTGGGACAAATGCCAAGAAAAAGCACGTGTGCCTTTTTTATACCCTGAGTCTCAGGCCTTTCTTTCCTAAAGAGACATCCGTTTGAGGAGGAGTCTCTCTGAGTTGGAGTATCTGTGTGGGTGACTTCAGCCTTTGCTCACCCCTATATGCGTGCATTATAAATCCTCCATGAAAAAGTGGATTCATAGCAGTGCTGTTTAGAACATCCATGACATGGAAGCAGCCTAAAAGTCCACTAGCAGAGGAATGGACAGAGAAGATGTGGTAAGCATACACGGTGGAATATTACTCAGCAGTGAAGAGATGAAACATTGTCTGTTGGAGCAGCATGGATGTACCTAGAGACATCACACTACGTGAAGTCAGAGAAGGGCAACAGCATAAAGATTGCTTACACGTGGGATCTGTAAACAGGGTGCAGATGAATTTATCTATAGGACAAAAATAGAGCCAGGGACGTAGAAAACCAACATGGTTCCTGGGGAAGCGGGGGCAGGAATAGGTTGGCAGACTGGGGCTGGCGTGTCTACATTACTACACACAGAACAGGTAACTAATAAGGACCTACTGTATGAGCACAGGGGCCTCTACTCGATACTTTGTGATGACCTATGTGGGAAAAGAATCTAAAACAGAGTGGATGTAAGTGTGTGCATCACTGAGTCACTTGGCTGTACAGCAGAAACTAACAGCAAATCAATACTCCAATACAAGTTAATTTTAAAAGGAGTGGGGCCTCTTTCCCTACTCCCAGTTCAGCGTCTGAATTACTCGGCTGATGGTATGTGAGGGACGGATGCGGGGGTCTGAACAACACAGACGGCGGGAGGCGTTGGGAGAAGAGCGCAGGCTTCCTGTCCGCTCCCGCAGGAAGAAGACACCCGGGGGTGCCAGCTAGAGGATGGCACACAGGCAGCAGAGCCAAGTCACCCACGCCCCAGCCAGGCCACCCCAGCACAGCCTACTGGTGGGCAAGCCCAGTCCAGAATGGTAACAGCACTTAACCACGTGACCTTGAGCAGAGACGCTCATGCCAGCAAGATCAGCGCTCCCTAGTCTGGTCAGACTCAGGACCCAGGACCGAGCTGCTATTGCCTGCCTGCCCCGAGGATCTGGGGGTGACTCCACGCAGCACACCATATGGAGATGCCCGGGACACCTCCTCGCCCAGGATGCACAGGCTCATCGGTCACTCGGTAAGGGCACACAAAGCAGGTCCCCTGTGCTCTCCTGCAGGGACCTGAGTCCTGGGTGGAGTCGGCAAGGACAGTACATGCAGCAAGGCGACCCAACCCGTCCACCCTAAAGGAAACCAGTCCTGAATATTCACTGGAGGGACTGATGCTGAAGCTCGAGCTCCAATCCTTTGCCCACCTCATGCAAACAGCTGACTCACTGGAAAAAACCCCGACACTGGGAAAGACTGAGGACAGGAGAAAGGGGCGACAGAGGATGACTGGCTGGACGGCATCACTGACTCAAGGGACAGGAGTTTCATCAAAGTGTGGGAGACCGTGGAGGGGGGCATCCTGATGTGCTGCAGCTTATGGGCTCTCAGAGTCGCAAGTGACCAACAGAAGCTTCTTCTAGGTTGGCACTCTACCAATTACTTTAAGTAATTCTGTCATATAAGCAATCGAGTTTCACCAAAACAATGTTTTTTCTCTAACTCCCCGCTGCCCCAAGGTACAAGACAGAAGTTGGAAGATTCAGTTCAGTTCAGTCACTCGGTCATGTGTGACTCTTTGCAACCCCATGGACTGCAGCACACCAGGCCTCCCTGTGCATCACCAACTCCCGGAGCTTGCTCAGACTCATGTCCATCAAGTCGGTGATGCCATCCAACCATCCCATCCTCAGTCGACCTCCTCTTGTCACCTTCATTCTTTCCCAGCATCAGGGTCTTTTCCAATGAGTCAATTCTTCACATCAGGTGACCAAAGAATTTGACTTTCAGCATCAGCATCAGTCCTTCCAATGAATATTCAGGACCAATTTCCTTTAGGATGGACTGGTTGGATCTCCTTGCAGTCCAAGGAGCTTTCAAGAGTCTTCTCCAACACCACAGTTCAAAAGCATCCAGTTCTTCAGCGCTCAGCTTTCTTTATAGTCCAACTCTCACATCCATGCATGACTACTGGAAAAACCATAGCTTTGACTAGATAGACCTTTGTTGGCAAAGTAATGTCTCTGCTTTTGAATATGCTGTCTAGGTTGGTCATAACTTTTCTTCCAAGGAGCAAGTGCCTTTTAATTCCATGGCTGCAATCACCATCCACAGTGATTTTGGAGCCCCCAGAAATAAAATCTATCAGTGTTTCCACTGTTTCCCCATCTATTTGGTTTGAGGTGATAGGACCAGATGCCATGATCTTAGTTTTCTGAATGTTGAGCTTTAAGCCAACTTTTTCACTCCCCTCTTTCACTTTCATCAAGAGGCTTTTTACTTCCTCTTCACTTTCTGCCATAAGGGTGGTGTCATCTGCATATCTGAGGTTATTGATATTTCTCCCGGCAATCGTAATTCCAGCTTGTGCTTCTTCCAGTCCAGCATTTCTCATGATGCACTCTACATATAAGTTAAATAAGCAGGATGACAATATACAGCCTTGACGCACTCCTTTCCCGTTTTGGAACCAGTCTGCTGTTCCATGTCCAGTTCTAACTGTTGCTTCTTGACCTGCATACAGATTTCTCAGGAGACAGGTCAGGTGGTCTGATATTCCCATCTCTTTCAGAATTTTCCACAGTTTGTTGTGATCCATGCAGTCAAAAGCTTTGGTGTAGTCAATAAAGCAGAAGTAGATGTTTTTATGGAACTCTCTCTCCTTTTTGATGATCCAAAGGAGGTTTGCAATTTGATCTCTGGTTCCTCTGCCTTTTCTAAATCCAGCTTGAACATCTGGAAGTTAATGGTTCATGCACTGTTGAAGCTTGGCTGGGAGAATTTTGAGCATTACTTTGCTAGCATGTGAGATCAGTACAATTGTGCAGTAGTTTGAGCATTCTTTGGCATTGGCTTTCTTTGGGATTGGAATGAAAACTGACCTTTTCCAGTCCTATGGCCACTGTTAAGTTTTCCAAATTTGCTGGCATATTGAGTGCAGCACTTTCACAGCATCATCTTTTAGGATTTGAAATGGCTCAACTGCAATTCCATCACCTCCACTAGCTTTGTTCATAGTGATGCTTTCTGAGGTCCACTTGACTTCACATTCCAGGATGTCTGGCTCTAGGTGAGTGATCACACCATGTGACTATCTTGGTCATGAAGATCTTTTTTGTACAGTTCTTCTGTGTATTCTTGCCACCTTTTCTTAATATCTTCTGCTTCTGTGAGATCCATACCATTTCTGTCCTTTATCGAGCCCATCTTTGCATGAAGATCTCTAATTTGGTATCTCTAATTTTCTTGAAGAGATCTCTAGTCTTTTCCATTCTACTGTTTTCTTCTATTTCTTTGCATTGATCACTGAGGAAGGCTTTCTTATCTCTCATTGCTATTCCTTGGAACTCTCCATCAAATGGGTATATCTTTCCTTTTCTCCTTTGCCTTTCACTTCTCTTATTTTCATAGCTATTTATAAGGCCTCCTAGGACAACCATTTTGCATTTTTGCATTTCTTTTTCTTGGGGATGATCTTGATCACTGCCTTCTGTAAAATGTCACGAACCTCCATCCATAGTTCCTCAGACACTGTCTATCAGATCTAATCCCTTGAATCTATTTGTCACTTCCACTGTACAATCGTAAGTGATTTGATATAGGTCATATCTGAAGAATGCTCTTTCTTCCATTTAAGTCTGAACAGTATGAAAAGGCAAAATAAGACACTGAAAGATGAACTCTCTAGGTCAGTAGGTGCCCAATGTGCTACTGGAGAATAATGGAGAAATACTCCAGAAAGAATGAGGAGACAGAGCCAAAGCAAAAACGTCACCCTGTTGTGGATGTGACTGGGGGTGGAAGCAAGGTTCAATGCTGTAAAGACCAATATTGCATAGGAACCTGAAGTGTTAGGTCCATGAATCAAGGAAAATTGGAAGTCATCAAACAGGAGATGGCAAGAGTGAACATCAATATTTTAGGAATCAGCAAACTAAGATGGACTGGAATGGGTGAATTTAACTCAGATGACCATTATGTCTACTACCATGGGCAAGAATCCCTTGGAAGAAATGGAGTAGCCATCATGGTCAACAAAAGAGTCTGAAATGCAATACATGGGTACAAACTCAAAAATGACTGAATGATCGCTGTTCATTTCCAAGGCAAACCATTCAATATCACAATAACCCATGCCTATGTCCCAACCAGTAATGCTGAAGAAGATGAAGTTGAATGGTTCTAGAAAGATCCACAAGATCTTTTAGAACTAACACTCCCAAAAGATGTCCTTTTCATTATAGGAGACAGGAATGCAAAAGTAGAAAGTCAAGAAATAACTGGAGTAACAGGCAAATTGGGCCTTGGTATACAGAATGAAGCAGGGCAAAAGTTAACAGTTTTGCCAAGAGAAGGCACTCGTCATAGCAAACACACTCTTCCAACAATACAAGAGACGACTCTATGCATGGACATCACCAGATGGTCAACACCGAAATCAGAGTGATTATATTCTTTGCAGCCAAAGATGGAGAAGCACTATACAGTCAGCAAAAACAAGACTGGAAGCTGACTGTGGCTCAGGTCATGAACTCATTCCCAAATTCAGACTTCAACTGCAGAAAGTAGTGAAAACCACTAGACCATTCAGATATGACCTAAATCAAGTCCCTTAAGATTATATNACTATACAGTCAGCAAAAACAAGACTGGAAGCTGACTGTGGCTCAGGTCATGAACTCATTCCCAAATTCAGACTTCAACTGCAGAAAGTAGTGAAAACCACTAGACCATTCAGATATGACCTAAATCAAGTCCCTTAAGATTATATAGTCGAAAGATTATTGAGCACCAATAGTGCTTAATGAGTCCACACCATCCAGACTGCAAGGTGATCCCAACAGCTGCCAGTCAGCAGGACTTGCACCCTGGTTGTTGGTCCAGAATGACTCAGACATGTTGGAAATGGTGGTGGATGCTGGCTCTCTCTCTACTGACTTGGCTCCAGGAGCTGGACTTGCAGTAGACAGCCTGAGTCCATTCTGGCCTCTCTGCGGGGGACAGAGCTCAGTTTTCACCATCAGACTGTAATGTTCCTGCAAGTATGAGACCAGTGTATGTAAATAAATCCTGTATGCTCTGTTTTATGTAAGATACATATTACACATTTTATGTATAATAGACATGTACTTTTGCTTCCAAGGGTCATCTTATTTGCATATCATGGGATAAATTGTGATTTATGTAAATATTTCCCCAACTTATCCAATGATATGCAAATAATAGGACCCTTAGGAACAAAATTATATGTTTATTATACATGGGCTACTTCAGAGACAATATGGAAAATGCCAGTGGGATCTATTAGGAGATGATCAGCGTTTCTTTTCTTATTAAATCCAGTTTCTTGTATTTTTACATTTCTACTTAATCTTTCATCCAAAATATGCCATTTCTGCATCAGATTTTAATCTTCTACGCAGTGCCCTTCAGGGATTCTAGAAAGGTGTTCTGTAACTTTTAGAAAAGTTTTCATTTTTAAGATGGTGAAGTGTCTAGCATTAGGATATTACTAAATCTACAAAGCCATCACTTTGACCTGATTTAGGGCCCAGGGAAGCCAATCCTATAAGTAACCCAGGACAACTGGAATAGTATCGAGGTGCAATCATGACAAGCTGGGGACGCAGGACACCCTTTACGTGTTCACTCAGTGGTGTTAGCTCAAAATCCCATGACCCCTCTACTCCTCTCCAAATTCATGTGGATTTCAGAAAATTGTCTAATTTGTGGCCTTTTTTGCATTATGACCAAACATTTAAAATGTAAATTTAAGTTGTGTAAAAAAGGTAGAAAATAGAACCTATAAATGTAATAAAACCTTTAGGGTTTATATATATGTGTGTGTGTATTTATTTATTTATGCCACATAAATGTCCTATGCTTCTACATTTTTATGTATTTAAAATGACCTAGGGGTAGGAACGTGGGTTGATTGAAATAGATCACAAGGAAATTTGGGGGGATGGCAATGTTCTAAGTCTTTTTTATAGTAATTATCTGGGTTTAAACATTTGTCAAAACTCATCTAATTGTACACTTAAAATGAGTACATTTTATTATGTACAAATTATAGCTCAAGAGGGCTTCCCTGATAGCTCAGTTGGTAAAGAATCCACCTGCAATGCAGGAGACCCCGGTTTGATTCCTGGNACAGAGTGAAAATGTGGGGCCCCTTGTTTAACATTATTAAACAGTTCTAAGACAGCAACAGCAGAGCATCAAACTTAACATGGAGCTCTTCAAAGTGCAGAGTGCTGTATGACTGCCCAGGTCTCTCAGCTTGCTTTTTCTATTTCCATTTCTATTTTTTATACTAGAATGTCTAATGATCCTTCGCTGTTTCCTGATGTTTAAGAGTTGGATCCTAAGAAGCTGACTGGAAGCTCTGAATGTGCAAGTAGGACTTACCAATTGTGAGCTTTGAAGTAGGATGATCTGGCTGGTCAAATACAGTTTGGGAACTTGTCAATATTTTTATATTTTTCCTTGTAGACTAATCACTGGGCAAATTCCCCAGAGACGTCTCTTCTAATCACTGCCTGGAAGTGAAGGCCTGACTGTCAGTCTTTTGAGAAAGGTATTGACAAAGGGGTCTGGGGTTAGTGGGTAGTACTAGCACGTCAGAGACCGTTGTTTTCAGGAACTTTGTGAGTGAGTTGCTACATACCATAATTATTAAAGATTATACAGACTTATTAAATGTTCTGTTAAAATTAATAAATACTAAAAGTTCACCACTCTCTGTTTATTGTATTACATTTTTAATTGTGGATGCTCTTGAGAGTATGTACATCTATCTGTAGAGTGGGAATACCATGTTGTCACAGGCATCTCTTCTGAATTTTGCATTCAGTGACATTGTTTGGTTGCTTGAAGCAGCTATGGTAAGCAGCAAATATTACAAATAACTACCCTTGTTCCCCTCCTTCCTCTGCTCGCCAGACCCCAGCCAGTTGTTAGACATTTGTTTATCGACACACTGGGAACTGGAATCTAGCACATAGGTTAGCTTAAACCTTAACCTAATGATCTCCAGTCCATGTAAACCTCTGTTTATTTATAAACCTTCTTAGATTACCTTCAGTGTTGCATGGGTGAAGGAAAGGCATTTATCTGCCTACCTGAGAGTGTGGAAGGGTACCTGAGAATTGCATTTCAGAAAGATTTTCTGTTAATTCTTCCCATTTATTCTCACTGAGCCCTTTGGAGGCCTATTCCTTGATGCTTACCTTAGGATTCAGTTTTCTTGAGTCTTTGGGTCCTTTACCTCTTAACCATTTATTTTTCAGCTTTCAAAAGTTTGTGGCTATAATCTTCAGTTCTCTTCATCTCTGTGGGTTTTTATATTAAAAGAAAGAAAAGGAATCCCTTGGTGTTTTGGGAAGGATCAGTGAATAGCTATGTGTTTAGTCCATCATCCTTACCCAGAAGTCTGGCATCTAATTCTTGGGGGAAAAAAAAAGATTAGGTAAGTAGACTCAACAATTTAAGGGAGTTCTCAGTAGGCTTAGTCAGCCTCCTGATTTGCAGGTCATGCATAAATGCAGTGAGGAAAAGATTCTACTGATTCTAGAATATTTTTCATTTCCAAAAAGAAATAACCATCTGTAAGTAGATGTTGTTAGCTTTTCATGTGGATGTGTGGGGACATACAGAAATACAGGGCAGTTTTAGGTCATATAGTTTGGTATTACAGAGAATTGGAACCATAGTATCTAATTGTCCTAGATTCTGTAGCCGTTCAGTTGCCCATCAAGTGGCTGGATCATCTGCTCTGTGGCAAACATCTGTTGCTCCCTCATGCAGTGAGTCTTCCAGTTTTATGACTTTGTCTCCGCTCCTAACTTCTGCTCAAATTCAGTGCCCTCCTCTCCCCATTTAGATTTGATGTGTGTGGGTTGGTTAGACTCTCATTACTATTAATTTTATACCAGACCACCTCATGGTCCACTAAGTTCTCCTTTGTCTGTTTATTGATGGTTACCTTTTGGGTAAGGCAAGAGTTGAAAGGTGTTCGGATACCAGTGTAGCAACTAAAGGGAAAGAAATTGTTTGTAATCTCTCAGAAGGGAGTCGTGGGTCTCTCAGACACTTCCTCTTGGATTCAAGGAATGCAGCTATTTACATATATTAAAAGATTTTTTGTGGCTCAGGGCAGTGACAGTTG
>SJYV01030652.1:11904-29116 GCA_006410875.1 Neotragus pygmaeus
AGAAGGCTGTCTTTTCACCTTACTTATAGTTTCCTTTGTTGTGCAGAAGGTTTTAATTTTAATTAGGTTCCATTTGTTTATTTTTGCTTTTATTTCCAGTATTCTAGGAGGTGGGTCATAGAGGATCCTGCTGTGATTTATGTCAGAGAGTGTTTTGCCTATGTTCTCCTCTAGGAGTTTTATAGTTTCTGGTCTTACATTTAGATCTTTAACCAATTTTTAGTTTATTTTTGTGTATGGTGTTAGAAAATGTTCTAGTTTCATTCTTTTACAAGTGGTTGACCAGTTTTCCCAGCACCATTTGTTAAACAGATTTTCTTTAATCCATTGTATATTCTTGCCTCCTTTGTCGAAGGTAAGGTGTCCACAGGTGTGTGGATTTATCTCTGGGCTTTCTATTTTGTTCCATTGATCTATATGTTATTTATTTTTGAACAATGTATTAACTCCCAAAGGAAGACCAGTGCTTTTTCTTTCTTTTCGCTGCTGAAAAGCCTATCATCAGTGGAAAGTCATTGATTGAGTTTACCCTTCACTTTTGCCTTAATTTTTATAACCTGAAAAGTAACAGTCTTTTCAGGCATATATTTTAAAGACTTTAAAATGGTTTGGCCAGAGTGCTGCTAGATTATACCAATATGCATTCTAATTGGAAAACCGTATATATGGGCCAAAGAGGAAGTTCTGCCTCTCTCTCCTCCCTAGAATGGACCAACGTGATGGACCTCAGCATCTTCATGGGTTCCATTTTTCTTGAGAAAGAAGAATCCAACTTTGGGACTTCCCTGGTGGTCTAGTGGCTAAGACTCCTTGCTCCAATGCAGGGGGCCTGGGTTTGATCCCGGGAACTAGATCCTCGTACCACAGCTAAGAGTTTGCATGCTGCACCTGAGATCCAGTGTATCCAAATTAATAAATATCTTTTAAATAAAGAAAAAAGTATCCAACTTTGAAGGCAGCCTGAAGGTATTCTGTTCCCTCTCAGCATCCATTATTTTCAGACTCTGAGACTCAGGGAAAGATGTGAAAAACTTGGAGATGCTTAAAAGACAGTAGCAACACTAATAAAACAGCTGTCAGACTTACGAGGAAGGTGAGAGAGCACAGCTTAGATGAGAATGAGGGTTAGAACACTCTTCAGGTTCTTGATGGTTTTTATGTGAAAGCCTGTGAGCAGCTGGTTGTCTACCATGGAGGAAGAAAAGAAATACTGTAGGTTTTGGCAGAAGCATGGATATTTATATTAAATTTTCAAACTACAACTTTAAAAGAAAAATAGTAGTTAATTACCTACTCACAATGAGTAAATGATATTTCTGGGAGGACTCTGGGCTTGTGTGGAAGCACGTGCTCGCACATATGGCTTACAGTCTTAGGGAAAAGCACTGAAATTCCTAGTCAGCATTATACATAACCAAAGATACAAATATCTAGGATAAAGGAGAAGGCAGGTGCTTGCCTTTTTTTTTTTTTCCCCAAAGAAGCTGTTCTCAAAGATTTGTGTAATCCAGAACTCATCTATTTCAAGATTTTATCCCCATAAAAATAAATCTGAATTAGGAGGAGCGAGATCTTCAAATACATAAATCGACAGCCATTTTTAGCTGAGAGCTCTAATATAGTCACAGTGATCTTGTAGTCAAGTCAACAGAATTTCTTCTGCATGATTTTCTGTTATCCTTCCTTGGTTATATGACTTTTGACTGATTTAAAATGATTTACTTTCATTTTACTGATTTTTAAAATTTGCTCAGCATTGTCTCTCGTATTTCCTAGTGTGTTGCTCCTTTCTAAATGAGTAACTCCTACATCGTGGCATTTGTTTATTCTTCCAAGCACTGTAGCCCATTAACCCATCCCATTCAACAATTAGGGGCAGCCTCAAAATTAACACCACATTTAATGAGGACTTGGATGACACAGAGTAGAATAGAGATGTAAATGACAGTGTAAATGTACTTGAAACTGCTGAACTGTACGCTTAAAAATAGTGATAATGGTAAATTTTATGTATATTTTATCACAAGTGGAAGTAAAATTTTAAAAAGAGATAAAAACAGGTTTAAATGATATCTTAAATTAAGATAATTATGGAGCATTATTGGGGCTTCCCTGGTAGCTCAACTGGTAAAGACTCTACCTGCAGTGCAGGAGACCTTAGCTCAGTTCCTGGGTTGGAAAGATCCCCTGGAGGAGGGTTAGGCTACTCTCTCCAGCATTACTGGCTTCCCCGGTGGCTCAGATGGTAAAGAATCTGCTTGCAATGCGGGAGACCTGGGTTCCTTGCCTAGGTTGGGAAGATTCTCCGGAAGAGGGTATGGCAACCCACTCCAGTATTCTTGCCCCGAGAATCCCCATGGACAGAAGAGCCTGGCGGGCTACAGTCTATAGGGTCACAAAGAGTTGGACACAACTGAGCACACATGAAGAGTTGTTACATCCCTGGCAGAGCTTCCTGCGCACCGACTCTATTGTTTATGGTATGTTGATAAAGAAGAGAGATTATTAACCACTGAATTGTCAGTGCCATGGAACAATAGCATAATTCCAGTTTATTCTGTTTGTTGGATCTTGAAGTTGTATAATTTGATAGATATTTTTTAATTGGAGAAAATGTGTATTAAATACAATTTGAGCATAAAGTAAGGTTTTGGGGTAGGTTTTTGGACTTTGCTGATGGTTCAGATGGTAAACAGAGAAGGCAACGGCACCCCACTCCAGTACTCTTGCCCGGAAAATCCCATGGACGGAGGAGCCTGGAGGGCTGCAGTCCATGGGGTCACTAACAGTCAGACACGACTGAGCGACTTCACTTTTGCTTTTCACTTTCATGCATTGGAGAAGGAAATGGCAACCCACTCCAGTGTTCTTGCCTGGAGAATCTCAGGGACAGGGGAGCCTGGTGGGCTGCTGTCTACGGGGTTGCACAGAGTCAGACACGACTAAAGTGACTTAGCAGCAGCAGATGGTAAAGCGTCTGCCTACAATGCAGGAGACTCAGATTTGATGCATGGGTTGGGAAGATCCTCTGGAGAAGGCAATGGCAACCCACTCCAGTACTCCTGCCTGGAAAATCCCATGGATGGAGGAGCACGGTAGGCTACAGTCCATGGGGTCGCAAAGTGTCAGACACGACTGAGTGACTTCACTTTCACTTGGGAAGGCATTCTTTTAAATTTGCATAAAGTATGACTTGAAAAATTTAAAAGAGAAAAGACCTCAATTATTTCAGTGAGTGCTGAAAAAGCATTAAATAAAATTCAACTCTCATTCCTGATTACAAGCTCAAAAAAAAACTAGAAGTAGAAGGAAACTTCCTAGAAACCTACAGCAAACATCATTGTTAGTGGTGAGACATTCACTGCCTTCCCATTAATGTTTAGAAAAGGGAGAAAATGCCCTAAAATGCCATAACCATCAGTAATCTACTAAAGTTCTTAATAACCCAAGAAAACAAGAAAAAGAAATACAATGTAAGAAAAAAGACAAAACTGCCATTAATTTCAGACAGCGTGATTACTTGTTTTTCTAAACAGTCCAGGAGATTAAACTGACAGACTCTTAGACCTAATAGGAAGTTGAGTGAAATGGTTGGATTCAAAACAAACATATAAAACTCAATGACTTTCCCATGCACTAGGAAAAACCAAATAGATAATGTAGTAATAGTAATACTGCTACTTCTGCTACTATTAATAAGATTTCATTTGAATAGTAACTTGATTTCTGAAATTTATACATAAAAATAAATGAGCAGACATATTTAAGACTATTTTGTAAAGGTAAAGCAGTGTGGTGTGGGATAAATATATAGTATGTATAAATATATATATAGAATATATACTAATATATATATATAATGAATAAAGCTGTAGTAATTAAAAAGTTGCATNAAATTTATACATAAAAATAAATGAGCAGACATATTTAAGACTATTTTGTAAAGGTAAAGCAGTGTGGTGTGGGATAAATATATAGTATGTATAAATATATATATAGAATATATACTAATATATATATATAATGAATAAAGCTGTAGTAATTAAAAAGTTGCATATTAGCCCAGAAATAGGGCACAAGTCCCCAGACAGACCAATATGTAAACAAGGATCTAGTACATGATAAAAGCAACATTTAGAATCAGTGGGAAAAGTGCAGCCTGAGTACACCCCAGGCACTAACAAAGTTCACCTCATGTGCCAACGGGGAGAGGATGGATATGTGTCAGAGAGCAGTTTATTCCCGCCCTCAACTCTGCGTTATCTCATGTCCACCAACCTCTGGTTACCCTCTGAGGAGACCAAACCCCTCCTCTCTGTCTCTACTAAGAAATATCAGCTACTGCTTGGCTTTCAGCCTTCCACCCCTCAATTATTATTTTCTTATTGTTTCATCTCTGCTTTCTTTGTGTTTCTAGCTTTATGCCAGCACCTTTAGCCAAAGTACCACTTATTTATAGTTGCTGGTTTAGTCCATAAAAATACTTAAGCCTTTATATTTAACTTTTGCTCTGTTTTCAAAAGGGTCTAAAATGTCCAGGCCTCCACAGTTTTGCACCAGATAAGCCTGGAGGAATACTAATGATGGATCTAAATGAAGAAAACCCAAGGGCACTGGAATTAAGAATCAGCCGTGGATTTAATTTGGCTTCATTTAATCCACATGGTATCAGCACTTTCATAGACAGTGGTAAGAACTGATGAGCTACCAACATTAAAAAAAAAACAATGGTTTGCAAATAACTGGAAAATAGATTTGGATCATATCTGTATAAGAGAACAGTTAGCTCATGAATTGTTTCTGTATTCTTCATACAAATAAGTCCAACATTGCCTCTTCAGCTGGCAGTAAGTTATACTACATTTTGAAATTTCTAATAGCTATTAATTACACCTGAAAGAATGTTTAGATTTTATAACCTTTACATATATCTATTTTCATTGCATTGAAAAAGAGCTATATTTCTAAGTTAAACTATAAACAGATTATCCATGAATTCTGTGTATAGAGTGAGAAACACTCTTTCTTAAAGGTCAGGAGACTGATAATCAGAAATAACACTAGACAGACAGTGATGGGAAAGGTGGGGAAGAAGAATGATCTGTTAGGTCCTCTAACAGCTTATACATTCAGCCTTTCCTTACCTGTGGTATTTAAATGTCAGTGTCTACCCAGAGGTTCTATGGTTATATCTTGTAAACGAACTCTATTCTCTCATTTTTTTAGATGACACCGTTTATCTCTTTGTTGTAAACCACCCAGAATTCAAGAATACAGTAGAAATTTTTAAATTTGAAGAGGAAGAAAATTCCCTTTTGCATCTAAAAACAATCAAACATGAGCTTCTTCCAAGGTAATTAGTCCTTTTGTTCATTCTCAGATTTATTGCTGCCTTTTTCAGATATTCCATATCATGGTCCTTTCATCTTTTGTAAGAGCTGAAATACATACATACATACACATACATAAACAAATACATATATTTATATATATGTGTATGTATAGTTTCCTTGCAACTTTACTTTTCATAAATATTTACAGGAATGTAAAATTTTGAATGAAACCAGTATTTTAGCCATGGCAAAATTACATTATCCAAACTCAACTCAGTATTGAAGTGATTAAATTGTACACAGATTTTTAACCCCCAAGAAAGAGTCTTTAGAAACTCTCTCAAATGCACATCCTTTCAAGCTGGGAAATATAACAGGTTCATGAGACCTTTTTAGGTCCCAGAAAAACTTGCTCAGAATTTCTACCATGATGACCACTAACTGAATTTATATTCATATAATCTACTAAATAAAAGATGCAGGAATTGCATGGTTTCAGAGTTTTATGTCATAGTATATACTGCAGAGATTAATTGTCCCTTGATTTGAAGAATGGGCTTCCCTGGTGGCTCAGCGGCAAAGAATTTGCCTGCAATGCGGCAGACACTGGTTCCATCCCTGGGTCGGGAAGACCCCCTGAAGGGAATGACAACCCACTCCACTATTCTCCCCTGGGAAATCCCATGGACAGAGCCTGGCAGGCTACAGCCCATGAGGTCGCAAGAGTCAGACACGACTGAGCGACTGAACAACAGTAGTTTCCTTGCAGAGCAAGGAAAGTTGATGTCAGTGTTCTATGCAGACTCGCTTGAGAAATAAGGAAATGCTGGCCTGCAGGGGATTTGCTTTTCAGAGCCGTCTCGAGAGTAGAAGACAAACCTCACCATTGTTCCTTCTGTCACCTTCCATTTCAGATGACTCATCACACAAATAATAATAATACCCGTCCTGCAAGGAAGAGTAGCCTGCTTTATATGGAGTTTGTATGCTTAGTATGGAACTAACATGAAATGTTTTCACAAGGTAGCCATGGGCTTCTGGCCCTACAGAATTGGAAGTGCGTCATTACTACTTCAAGAACACCGCTGGTTGATGAATATTTTTAATATCTACTTCTCTGTCTAGAACTTAAGTGTGTAGCTGCCGACAATTCTCCCAAAAATTCACTTCCTAATAAATAGGAGCTTAGGTGCCCTCCAGGTAGCCTTTGCTTTAGGGAGCTCTTTCAGAAAGAGGGGACCCACCCTCCCTGTTTTCTCTTAAACAAAGGGGAAAGCCATTCTTTCAGAAATTTTTGCATAGAGTAATTGGAATTTAAATTTAATAACACCCTTACCTAACTGGTTTTAAAAATGTAATTGTTTTCAGCATATAAATCTCTCACCTGAAGCACTGCACTTTGGCAATTTCATCATCCGTCTATCTGGAAGTGTTTATTGAGTGCCTGTTCATTCTCGGCAGGTCGGCTTTGCGAGTCAGGTAGAAATTGAACAGTCAATCTTAGTTTGACTAATAACTAAGCAAAGGAACTCAAGAAAATCCAGCAGCTGAGAAAATGGAAGCTAGGTAAATGTTTTTGACAGCCCAACCAGCTCACCAGCCAAAGAGGCTCCATCAAGCTCTGTACTATGGATAACCGTGTCCTTTCACGTTGTTCTTAAACCTTACATTTCTTGCTGTCAAAAAACATACTCTGTTGGCACTAAGTTATTTTTTCTTTGATAATAATGCTGCTATAATTGCTAAATGATCTGTCTTCAGATTACTTGGTACCATACAAAATTGTTCTCCCAGCAAGTGATATTATAGTAGGTTACATATGACTATACCTATGTGATCTTAGCTGAGCTTTTCCTAGGGAACCTCTTACCAAAAATTTAAGGCACATATTGTGTAAACCTTCTGGATACTTAATCTTTCATATGGAGACCAATTGGCTTTTCATTTTCTCTCACATGTTATTTTTCTCTTCCAGTGTGAATGATATCATAGCTGTTGGACCAGAACATTTCTATGCTACCAATGACCACTATTTCTCTGATCCTTTCTTAAAGTATTTGGAAACATACTTGAACTTACACTGGACAAATGTTGTTTACTACAGTCCAAATGAAGTTAAAGTGGTAGCAGAAGGATTTGATTCAGCAAATGGGATCAATATTTCACCTGATAAAAAGTATGAGCTCTTATGGAAGTATTTTCATTTCTCTTTAGCCATGGTGCTGGGTGAAATTCTTTACTTTGCTCTTTTTTTCTTCCTAAGGCAGAAATAGCTTACCTGTTATTTTTGGTCTATGATAAATATATATGATATTATAACTATTACCATAATACTATAATATTGTGATACATATATGTAATATATTATTGGCCTTCCAAGGTTACTGGGCTTCCCAGGTGGCACAGTGGTAAAGAATCCACCTGTCAATGCAGGACACACAAGAGATGCAGGTTCGATCCCTGGGTCGGGAAGATCCCCTGGAGAAGGAAATGGCAAACCACTCCAGTATTCTTGTCTGAAAAATTTCACCCACAGAGGAGCCTGGCAGGCTACAGTCTGTGGGGTCGCAAAGAGCTGGACATGACTGACCACAAAGGAGAGTTTATAATTTATTATTAAATATATATTAATGTTTCATATAAACATATGTACTATATACTTATATATAATATATAAATATCTATTTAAATACAGTATTCACATTTGGTCTATATCATTATGGGCGTCCCCATTGGCTCAGTGGTAAAGAATATGCCTGCCAAGCAGGAGACATGGGTTTGATCCCTGGGTTGGGAAGATCCCCTGGAGAAGGAAATGGCAACCCACTCCAGTATTCTTGCCTGGGAAATCCCATGGGCAGAGGAGCCTGGCGGGCTAGAGACCATGGGATGGCAAAAGAGTCAAATAGGACTTAGCAGCTAACAATGACAGCAACTCTATCATTATAGAATTTAATTTTATAAATGTAAATTTTCATAAAATGGGTTCATATTTATATACACATTTTTAAGTATAAGGTAGATGTTTTTCTTTTAAATAAATATTGTTTTACTGGCTTTTATTGTTTTATTCCATTATAAGGATGACTGTAAACTAGCCAGTTCTCTATGGATATATATGATTTTCTTTTCTGTACAAAATACATTTTTTATTTTTCTTTTACCACTGAAACTTATCCATATATTTTTAAGGAACAACCTCCCCCCAAGGGAGAACGATAGCATAATGGTTAAATATTCAGATTTTGGAGTCATATAGACCAAGGTTCAAATGCCTACTAGGTATTGGCTAAATCTGGGACTATGAGCCCCTTCCCTCTACACATTTGTACAAGTGTTTCTGTAAAACAAACTCCTCAAAATAGAACTACTCACTCAAAGAGTGCTTCTTCTAAATGTTAATTTTTATAGTGCCAAATCCCCCTCCCCCCAATTATTTCACTTTTATATGTCCAACTCTAGTTTATAGAAAGGATATTTTTCTCTTTTACTAGGTGAGCACACTGAACAATTTAAACTACTGCACATATAACATGAAATAAATCTGCCATCCTTGACAAGTAAATGTCTTTATTTTCATGACAATTTTTTCTTTATTGTTGATTACAGAAAATGGATGTAGAATCTTTTAAATTGTCTGTAACTGACCCAGTCCAACCTCTCCCACCAAATCTGTTTTTCTCCCCGACTGTCATCTTTCAATTATGAGAGTCAAACTTCCAGTCACTCAAGCTGCAAATGATAATAAGAACAGGGGGTCCAGCGTTAACCCCCCTCCCCCTGTTCCTGCCCAGCCGTTGAGCAGCTCACACTGGCTCTGTGTGTGGTGCCTCAGCCCCGCTTCCTTTCCACTGACACTGCCTGCCTTGGGCTGTCACTCTCACTTCCTTCCCATTTGTTTTCAGTCCACTTCCCTTTTTTTTCCCTTTTTTTTTGGCACCATTGCCAATTTTGTCTTTCTTTGTCCCACTGCCCTTCCAAGACCTCCGAAAGAGGGACCTCTGTCTGCTTCACCTTTGACTCCTCACACTGAGCCCAGCCAGGCACAAACCACATGCTTAGTGATTGCTGCACAGAACTGACCATCTGTTATTATCACACTCTGTTATTCCAGAAATTCGGCACACCCCAACTGCTTATCAAATCAAGGCAGGCTAAAGGGCTAGACTTTAATAGGCTAGCTCCAACCTCTCCCTTCTACTGTTTTCATACTTTCTATGCCTTATACAGGAGCTCAGTATTTTGCAAACCTGCCTCTTTCACTCTTGGCCCTGTACCTTTGCTCACGTGTTTTCTTTTGCCTAAAAGATGCTTTGTCCTCATATCCTCAAATCCAGTCGTTCAGTCCATGTCCACTGCAGATGCCCCTTTCTTTGTAAGCCCTTCTGTTTTTTCAGGAGTCAGATATTTCTTCAGATCCTAGACCCAAAATATGTCGTATGGTACCGTCATGTTGTATCATTTGTTTAATGTGTACAGGCCATCTGATCATCACAACACACTATAAACTTTTCAGGAAAAACAGTTGTTGTCTTCATGTTTATATCTGTCACAATACTGAGTTCATGGTTTTACCCATTATAATTGCTCAATAGAACAGTTGCCGTGGAACAGTCAATTCAATGAGGAAGATTATGGTAAGGCAGTCCATTAATTCACTCTCCTTAGATGCAGACAAATTATTCTGAGTAGATATCTATCTCTAATGCTTGAATTTCTCAATATGTTAATAAATATGTCTTTTGTTTTATACCAAATATTTCTACATGTATGTGATCCCTTGAAATATCAAATTATATTGTGGAATAGAAAAGTTTTTTAAAAACATTTGTTTTATTGTCCCTTCAGTGGCAAATATCACAGTCTTTATACATTTTTAAAATTTATTTGTTTTTAATTGGAGGATAATTGCTTTACAACGTTGTGTTGGTTTCTGCCATACATCAACATCAATCAGCCATAGGTATACATATGTTTTCTCCCTCTTGAACCTTCTTCCCACCTCCCACCCCACAGACTTGATATTTTAAATGCTGCCCTATATTATTTTTCCTTAACAATCTTTTGAAAAATAATTTAACAATTCCATGACTGTTGTAGCAGCACTGAATTGATTTTGAAAGCTTACTTTTAGATAAAAATTAACCTTTATCAGGCTTTCCTTGAGGGCCCATCATTGATTAACTTCTTGGCAGGTTATTAAGACTTATTCTTTCCACTGTGTTAATGAAGCTTTTTCTTGGCTTGGAGCTCTAACCAGTTTCTGTCCTTCCTGTAAAGGTACATCTATGTTGCTGATATATTGGCTCATGAAATTCATGTTTTGGAAAAGCACCCTAATATGAATTTAACTCAGTTGAAGGTAAAATATTTCTTTCTATATCTGAAGTTGACGTTAATCTTGAAATTACATAGTCATACTGTATTATAACAATACCTCCCTTAAAACAGACTAGCCAGTGTTGCTCTTCTGGTTTTTTCCTGCTACCTGTCTGTAATGGACCAAGTCTCTTGTTTCCCAAAGTCACAAGAACTGACTGATTACATGCAGCAGAATGTTGGGAGGGCTATTTGCATCAGAGTTAGAGTCCACTGCAAGAAGTCCTGATGGCACCCGATGAATTCCAGTCAGAAATTTTCACAGTTGAAAAGACTAATAGATGAATTCCGAAATGAAGATTTATGCAAGTTGTCAGTTCTTTCAATAATAAATGAAGGTGGAAATTGGGTTCCATACCATTATTATTTTCTTCTTGCTTGACAACACGTATTTTAGATTGATGAAGAATTTCTTATTTGAGTTTCTTGAGCTAACCGATCATTGTGCATCTTCTAAAGGGGGAAAGGAGTTCATTTTTTAGAGAGATTGATTATTGCCCTTACTTTCTTAATTCCAGGAAGAATGAAAAGTGACTCTAAACCAGTGTATTAAATTTATTATATGCAATATTGGTGTTAAAGGGTGGAAGCAGGAGATGGGTATAATTTCCCCATGTATATAGGGGCAAGAGAGGTTAGCCCTAAATGATCTAATCGCAGTTTCTCATGACGTTTAGATGCTGACGTTTTTTCATTTGGAAGGTACTCACGTTGGATACCCTGGTGGATAATCTATCTGTTGACCCTTCCTCGGGGGACGTCTTGGTGGGCTGCCACCCTGATGGCCAGAAGCTCTTCGTGTATGACCCGAAGAATCCTCCCTCATCAGAGGTTTTTATATGCTTTACTTTTTAAACCTTAATTATGCAAACCCTTTTGAACTAATAATACAATAAACTGTCCCAGGGATGGTCCGTTTAGTCCTTTTAAACCAATAATACAATAAATGCGTGGCAGTTGGCTTCGGGATTACTTTAAGCCAATAATTGGCAGAATTTCACGTTGTTCAAATACTTTTAGAAAGGTAATCTTTTGATGTATTAAATGATGGCAGAAGCTAGTCAAAAGATCTTTTTTCTAAAGATGTGCCCTCCTTGTGTGGTATACTGGCAATTTTTTAAATACCTGGCTTATTGTCACCTCACTGCATGCCACGACTTTTGTGCATGCTAAAGTAGGCACATTAGTGTGGAAGCTTTTCTATTAATGCTCAATTACTGTAATAACACTCAATCCGGTGTTGGCATGCAGTCACTAGATGGCTTAAGAAAGTACTTTCTTTGAGGTTTTAACAAAGTAATTTAAACATTAAAAAAATTGCTAGCTGCTGTTTTCAACAGCATGTCCTCTTAATCATTGTGTCTTTGTGTAAGATTATTGATGACTGAGTGATATGGGTGGATGGTGGTTTATATTAATCCTTCATATCTCCTGGATAGGTTCTCCGCATCCAGAATATTTTATCTGAGAAGCCTACGGTGACTACAGTTTATGCCAACAACGGATCTGTTCTCCAGGGAAGTTCTGTGGCCTCCATGCATGACAAGAAGCTGCTCATAGGCACTCTATACCACAGAGCCCTGTACTGTGAGCTATAGATGGTCCTGGGATGCAGGTGTGCTAGCATCTCAACAACTAATTTTCCATGAATTGCTAATTCTGAGGGAATTTAACCAACAACGTTGACCCCCAAATGTGTGACATATATAGTCAATTTATTTCAGCAATTAAAGGACCCCTTCAGTTCACATAGCACTTTTAACATAAAAGAAAGTGAACAGTTTTTTAAAATGCCAAGTAAAGGTAAGAGAAGACAGCTGCTTTCAGCTAAGTGAATACACTGTGCACAAAATAAGCCTGATGTCTGCCTTCCTACTGCCAGAGCATGAATTCCCCTGAAACAGGGTAGATTATATTTCCCTAGAATGTGAGTGACCTCAGCTCCACCAGTGTGACCACTATGACTCAGAACTACTGACACATAACATGTTTTGATGTCTTATACTTACATCTTTGTTTACTATTGAAGAGTTGGAGTTATAGTAAAGACTAAAACCCAAGTTTTGTCTGTGCTTAATTCTCATGGCATAGCCTCAGCAGAAAGTGGCCACTTCCTTGTGGGGTCTCCTTGGGAGGAACAGGCATAACAATGCTAATTTTTCTCATTAAATCTGAAAAATAAGCCTTTTATTTGAATTAAAAAAGAACAACAAATTAATTAAACATGGTAACTGGAATTCTCGTTTAGTATGGAGAATTCTATCTGCTCTCTTTCTTAATGGGAGCCCAACTTGCATACAAAGAGAAGATAACAGCTCAGAGCTAGGAGGTCAGTCACACCACCTCCTCATTTGAACACAACTATGGACTTCATCAGGTGAGACAAAATCAGTTGTCCAGGTGTGTGCACATGCGTGTTTCTGTGTCTGTCTGTCTGAAGGTGTCCTCCTCATAGGGGAACGTGTGTGTGTGTCTGAAAGTGTCCAGGCCCGTGTGTGTGTGTGTGTGTCTGAAATTGTCCACCTCATAGGGGAACATTTGTGTGTGTGTGTGTGTGTGTGTGTGTGTGTTGCTCAATCATGCCCAACTCTTTGCAACCACATATTTCCACTTTGTGCATGTGTCCAGCATTTTGCAACCCACCAGGGCTGAAGGTGTCTGCTCAGGGGAACATTCGTGTGTGTGTGTGTTGCTCAATTGTGTCCAGCTCTTTGCAACCACATTTTTTCCACTCACTGTGTGTGTGTTGCTCAGTTGTGTCCAGCTCGTTGCAACCCCATGAACTGTAACCTGTCTAGCTCCTCAGTCCATGGGGTTCTCCAGGCAAGAATACTGGAGTGGGTGGCCGTTCCCTTCTCCAGGGATCTTCCCGACTCAGGGATCGAACGGTCGTCTCCTGCACTGCAGGCGAATTCACCTGAGCCACCGGGGGAGCGCTTCCACTCGCTATACCTCCTATAAATTCATCTGTGTTTCTTTTCCACTGTAACTTACCAAAGCACTTCACTTCTCATACTTCTCCCATCTTTAGCATCGTTATCATTGAAATATTTGTCAGTTACTTACAAAGTGAAAGAGTGCACTAAAAATGGTATATTCATTGTCTCATTTAATCCTAATTAGGGCCCCGAGGGAATAGGTATTGATTTCTATCACTGTTAACATTTCACAGATGTTCAAGGTCACACACCTAGTAAGGGGTGGCTCTCAATCTACTTCTGATGTCAGAGGCTATGCTGTTACCCACTCCATGATGCTTCTGCTATGAAACTAATGAGGCTCTCATTATTTACTCTTTTTCCTAATACACAGTTTCTTCTGTTTTTATAGGTATCAATTTGAGTTCTTTCAGATGGATCATTTAAAACTTAAGTGTAAATTGCTTAAGTATTCCTTGGTCTCTGACCACATTCGGCCTGTGTTTTTATTTATATTTTTAAATAGTCTGGCTACTAAAATATATTGGATGTATTTAATACTAAAATAATTACCACTTTTTGCTGTTTACATTATCCATGGAGAAAACATTAAGTCACAGATAAGCAAAACAAGATTAAATATTATTCATTAGGGATCCAAAGCCAAGAAGCGTATGTTTTAGATTTTAGACTATGAGCAATGACTATCTAAAAAGCTATATTCGTGAAAAGTACCAGAATACAATAGACATCAGATAGATTTGGTTTCTATTGTGATTAGTAGAAAATAGATCTGGACAAAATTAAAAACAATAAGCACATGTGTTATTTATCTTAGAGATTTTTAAAGTTTTTTTTTTATTTTTTAAATAAATGCTGATTTTGAGCCTCTGTGGGCCATGAGGGATTCATAAATATATTGTGCATCTATTTACAATGATCTTACTGGGATCATATATTGAGTTTAACGATTTGGTTGGTTATTACGAGGTCATTCAAAAGGAATGAAATTGCAATTGGGATGTGCCACCAATAGATGGATTTAGATCTCACGTATGTGAGTGTGTGTGTGTGTTAATTCTTTTTAATCTGAGGTCTTGCTCAGTGACAACAAATACATTTTAGTCTTTTACAAAACCTCAGCTCTTCTACAGCAGCTGGATGTGAGCAGTAAGGAAAATTAAATATAAGCTATAACTTTACCATATCTTATTCTCATTTTGTGTATGGATTAATTATTACTGACAGCTAGTCTAAGGCTGATCCCTTTTCTAGGCTTGATTTGCTTAGTTTGAATCCTCTCTTGGAGACATAGCGTGTCTCGGCTGATGAATATTTACTTGGCAAAACAATGAAGAATTAATATCACTCACTTTCACATCACCCACGTCCACCTTTCTCCTCCTTTCTCTGGCTACCTAGAGTTTTCCTTACTCTGAGATTTTTACAAAACATTTCTGAGTGTGAGAGAAGGAGGACTGAAATAATTCCTGCAGCGCTCTCTTAGCTTTCTGCTCCAGGTTTTTAAGATTTTTATTCCATAAGGCAGAAGGCAGAGAAGAAGAAAAAGGAGCCTAGTCTAATTTTTATAACTGCAAAGAGAATAACTTTCAGTTTACTTAAAAAATTTTTAATACAGAAAATGATGTTTCTGTAATCAGAGTTAGGCATTAATATATAACAGATACATGCCTATATTCTACTAGGAGATTCAACAAATGAGAAAATAGATAGATGATAAAAGGATAGATTATAAAGAAAGAAACATAGGGGCATCCAGATGGTACAATGGATGGGAATCTACTTGTCAGCAGGGGACATGGGTTTGATCCCTGGTTTGGGAAAATTCCACATTCCAAGGAGCAACTAGGCCCATGTGTCTCAACTACTGAGCCCAAGCGCTTAGAGGCTGTGCTCTGCAACAAGAGAAGCCACCACAGTGAGAAGCCAGTGCCCTGCAACGAAGAGTGGCCCCTGCATGCCACAGCCAGAGAAAACCGGTGTGCAGCAGAGAAGACCCAGCAGAGTTCGGTTCAGTTCAGCTGCTCAGTCGCGTCCGACTCTTTGAGACCTCCTGAATGGCACCATGCCAGGCCTTGCTGTCCATCACTAACTCCCAGAGNGAGTGGCCCCTGCATGCCACAGCCAGAGAAAACAGGTGTGCAGCAGAGAAGACCCAGCAGAGTTCGGTTCAGTTCAGCTGCTCAGTCGCGTCTGACTCTTTGAGACCTCCTGAATGGCGCCATGCCAGGCCTTGCTGTCCATCACTAACTCCCAGAGTTTACCCAAACCCAGGTCCATTGAGTCGGTGATGCCATCCAACCATCTCATCTTCTGTCATCCCCTTCTCCTTCTGCCCTCAGTCTTTCCCAGCCTCAGGGTCTTTTCCAATGAGTCAGCTCTTCACATCAGGTGGCCAAAGTATTGGAGTCTCAGCTTCAACATCAGTCCTTCCAATGAACACCCAGGACTGAATGAATTTAGAATGGACTGGTTGGATCTCCTTGCAGTCCAAGGGACTCTCAAGAGTCTTCTCCAACACCACAGTTCAAAAGCATCAATTCTTCGGTGCTCAGCTTTCTTCACAGTCCAGCTCTCACATCCATACATGACTACTGGAAAAACCATAGCCTTGACTAGACGGACCTTTGTTGACAAAGTAATGTCTCTGCTTTTTAATATGCTGTCTAGGTNAATTCTTCGGCACTCAACTTCCTTTATACTCCAACTCTCACATCCATACATGACTACTGGAAAAATCATACCCTGAACTAAACAGACCTTTGTTGACAAAGTAATGTCTCTGCTTTTTAATATGCTGTCTAAGTTGGTCATAACTTTCCTTCCAAGGAGTAAGCGTCTTTTAATTTCATGGCTGCAATCACCATCTGCAGTGATTTTGGAGCCCCCCAAAATAAAGTCAGCCACTGTTTCCACGGTTTCCCATCTATTTGCCATGAAGTGATGGGCCCGGATGCCACGATCTTAGTTTTCTGAATATTGAGCTTTAAGCCAACTTTTTCACTCTCCTCTTTCACTTTGATCGAGGTTCTTTAGTTCTTCTTCACTTTCTGCACACTGAAAAACTGTACAAAAAAGATCTTTATGACCAGATAATCATGATGGTGTGATCACTCACCTAGAGCCAGACATCCTCAAATGTGAATTCAGGTTGGCCTTAGGAAGCATCACTATGAACAAAGCTAGTTGAGGTGATGGAATTCCAGTTGAGCTATTTCAAATTCTAGAAGATGATACTGTGAAAGTGCTGCACTCAATATGCCAGCAAATTTGGAAAATTCAGCAGTGGCCACAGGACTGGAAAAGGTCAGTTTTCATTCCAATTGCAAAGAAAAGCAATGCCAAAGAATGCTCAAACTACTGCACATTGCATTCATCTCACATGCCAGTAAGGAAATGCTCAAAATGCTCCAAGCAGACTTCAGCAGTACGTGAACCATGAACTTGCAGATGTTCAAGCTGGTTTTAAAAAAGGCAGAGGAACCAGAAATGAAATTGCCAACATCCGCTGGATCATTGAAAAAGCAAGAGAGTTCCAGAGAAACATCTATTTCTGCTTTA
>SJYV01030656.1:0-11816 GCA_006410875.1 Neotragus pygmaeus
GGGAGGGATTGGGGGCAGGAGGAGAAGAGGATGATAGAGGATGAGATGGCTGGATGGCATCACTGACTCAATATAAGTGAATGTGAGTGAACTCTGGGAGTTGGTGATGGATAGGGAGGCCTGGCATGCTGCGATTCATGGGGTCTCAAAGACTCAGCACCTGAACTGAACTGAACTGATATATGGATGTGAGAGCTGGACTATAAAGAAAGCTGAGCCCAGAAGAATTGATGCTTTTGAACTGTTGTGTTGGAATAGCCTCTTCAGAGTCCCTTGGACTGCAAGAAAGTCCGACCATTCCGTCCTAAAGGAATATTCACTGGAAGGACTGATGTTGAAGGTGAAANTGTGAGAGCTGGACTATAAAGAAAGCTGAGCCCAGAAGAATTGATGCTTTTGAACTGTTGTGTTGGAATAGCCTCTTCAGAGTCCCTTGGACCGCAAGAAAGTCCGACCATTCCGTCCTAAAGGAATATTCACTGGAAGGACTGATGTTGAAGGTGAAAGTCCAATATTTTGGCCACATGATGTGAAAAACTGACTCGTTGGAAAAGACCGTGATGCTGGGAAAGATCGAAGGCAGGAAGAGAAGGGGACTACAGAAGATGAGATGGTTGGATGGCATCACTGACTCAATGGACATGAGTTTGAGTAAACTCTAGATGTTGCTGATGGACAGGGAGGCCTGTTGTGCTATAACTTCCCTGGTGGCTCAGACTGTAAAGCCTTTGCCTACAATGTGGGAGTCCAGGTTCAATCCCTGTGTCGGGAAGATCCCCTGGAGAAGGAGCAGGCAACCCACTCAAGTATTCTTGCCTAGAAAATTCCATTGTCAGAGGAGCCTGGTCGGCTACAGATCATAGGGTCTCAAAGAGTTGGGCATGACTGAGCAACTTCATTTTATCTATACTAGCTTATCCATAATGATAAATATACAATGTAAATAAGAGATATATATTCTAAACTGTTCCAGTGTAATTAATGCTGCTGCTGCTGCTGCTAAGTCGTTTCAGTCGTGTCCGACTCTGTGCGACCCCATAGATGGCAGCCCACCAGTCTCCCCTTTCCCGGGGATTCTCCAGGCAAGAACACTGGAGTGGGCTGCCATTTCCTTCTCCAGTGCATGAAAGTGAAAGTGAAGTCGCTCAGTCATGCCCTACTCTAGCGACCCCATGGACCGCAGCCCACCAGGCTCCTCCGTCCATGGGATTTTCCAGGCAAAAGTACTGGAGTGGGGTGCCATTGCCTTCTCCGAGTATAAGTAATAACAGCTCTGTATTTTAATTTATCTTATAAAGCTCACCTTATTATAAACTCTAACAAGCAATTAAAAATGGAATGCTTGAAGCTAAGTATTGATTTTTCAGTTATTAATAATAATGATATTGTGATAAGACCATATGTGTGAGTAGTTGAAACCCAATGGAGAACTTTAGAGCTCAGATTGTTAAGGAGCTGGGAAGTCACTGACTTATAGGTCAAAGAAATAACCAAAATGAAAAGTGAGAGGTGATTAAGTGCTAGGGAAAGTTCTGGAAGCAGCAGTGTACAGTAGGAGAAACTTACTCCATGTTGCAGCCCATTTGATGAGGGCTGAGGAAGAGAAAACCTCACCATTTGACAGGCTGAAAGATCAAATGTGTAGTCAGAAAAGAGCCAAGCTTTAGAAAAATGCCTTGAGGTCATAGAGATTTTTTCAAAACACTGACTAAGGTTNAAAAGAGACACAGATGTAAAGAACAGTCTTTTGGACTCTGTGGGAGAAGGTGAGGGTGGGATGATTTGAAAGAATAGCACTGAAATATGTATATTATCATATGTGAAACAGATCACCAGTCCAGGTTCTATGCATGAGACAGGATGCTCAGGGCTGGTGTACTGGGATGACCCTGAGTGATTGGATGGGGAGGGAGGTGGGAGGGGGTTTCAGAATGGGGAACACATGTACACCCAGGGCAGATTCATGTCAACGTGTGGCAAAAACCACTACAATATTGTAAAGTAATTAGCCTCCAGTTAAAATAAATAAATAAAAATTTTAAGTATCCTTGGGGTCGCACAGAGTCAGACACAACTGAGTGACAAAGCATGCACTGAAAGAATGAAGAGAAAGAAGGCTTTCAGCAGAAGCTCCTCTGTGGGCAACTGGGGGCCTGCGGGGGGGAAGAGGAAGCTGCACCTGGAGGGGTGCCAACAGCTGCTGTAGAAGCAGGTTCTCTCCCAATTTAAAGGAGCGGAAGGGCACGCATAATACTGGAGGGAAAACAAAAAGAAAGTCAGAAGGAAAAAGTTAAAAATCACCTCCATCTCATGGGGGAAAAATCAAATTCAAAATTATATTCTAATTTTACACATCTGTGTTCATAAAGAAAAATGTTTTCTAAAATTTCTTTTTGAAGTACAGTGCTGTACATAACATCCTTGTTACTTCTTTATTTTACACCTATTACTTTGTAGCTCTTAATCCCTTTCACCTGTTTTGATCCTTTCCTCTGGTAACCACTAGTTTATTCCCTGTGAATCTATTTCTGTTTTGTTATATTTATTCAATGTATTGTTTAGAACCACATATAAGTGAGAACATATAATATTTGCCTCTCTCTGTGTGACTTATCTCACTAAATATAAAAATCTCCAGGTTCATCCACATTAAAAATGTCAAGATTTCATTCTTTTTTATGGCTAAATAGTATTCCATAAACAACAGTATTCCAGAAGTCTTCTTTCTCAAAGTGCAGATTTGTTTTTCTAAAATTTTCTGTGGCTGGAGTCATATGCAATGTCACCCTTCGTGTTTGGCTCATTTCACTCAGTGTAATTATCCTGAGACAATTGTCACATGAGAATTCTCTTTGGTGCTGACAATGTCCCATTGCATAGACACACTTGTTGATGAACACTTGGGTTGTTTCCAGTTTATTATTATTATTTATTGTTTCCAAAAATAAAGCCTCTACTATAACCTTTCCTGCACAAGTTTCTAAAAGGTTTATGTTTCGACATAAACCTGTATGTTTTGGTCTCTTGCCATTTCTTGCTATCTTTTATTCTTCTCTTACAAATACATTGCTGCTGCTGCTAAGTCGCTTCAGTCATGTCCGACTCTGTGCGACCCCAGAGATGGCAGCCCACCAGCCTCCACCATCCCTGGGATTCTCCAGGCAAGAACACTGGAGTGAGTTGCCATTTCCCTCTCCAATGCATGAAAGTGAAAAGTGAAAGTGAAAGTGAAGTCGCTCAGTTGTATCTGACTCTCAGTGACTCCATGGACTGCAGCCTACCAGGCTCCTCCATCCATGAGATTTTCCAGGCAAGAGTATTGNCCAGGCAAGAACACTGGAGTGAGTTGCCATTTCCCTCTCCAATGCATGAAAGTGAAAAGTGAAAGTGAAAGTGAAGTCGCTCAGTTGTATCTGACTCTCAGTGACTCCATGGACTGCAGCCTACCAGGCTCCTCCATCCATGAGATTTTCCAGGCAAGAGTATTGAAGTGGGTTGCCATTGCCTTCTCCTCCAAATACACTACAGCTGCGTAAATTCAAAACTTCTCTCCCTAACCCTTAGCCAGTCCAAAACCTTCTTCATCTGTGGAACTCAGGCATCTTTTACCCTAGAAACCTGTGCTTACCTTTTCACTTCTATGCTTTGTAGGACATAGAAGATTTCCCTTCTCTAGGCTTAGCTCATCTTTTAGAACCCCAATCCCTCATCACCTTTTCACTTATCCATTTATTTTTCACTATGCTGGGTCTTTGTTGCTGCATGTGGGCTCTTCTCTAGTTCCAGCGAGCAGGGGCTGCTCTCTAGTTGTGGTGCTCAGGCTTCTTATTGAAGTGGCTTCTTTTGTTGGAAAGGATGGGCTCTAGAGCTCAGGTTCAGTAGCTGTGGTCCATGGCCTTAGTTGCCCCAAGACATGTGGGATCCTCTTGGACCAGGGATTGAACCCATGTCTCTGCATTGGCAAGCAGATTCTTTGCCACTGGACCACTAGGGAAGGTCCCTCCCTGCCCCATTATCTTTATTGAAGTTTTCTACCACCATATTAACTTCCCACATGAGACTGTAAACTCTTACACGTCAAGGTTGAGGTTTTTTTCACCCTAACTCTCTAAGTCCTAGAACATAAATGTTTAGTTGACTGGGTAGTATACATGCAATGATAAGGACGATTATATACTTAAAATATTTTTACACCCTGAATCACTTTTATAGATGATTCATTTGTAGAAATACAATCTTTAATATTTTAAAGCACTAACCACTGTCTTGCATGAAATGTTCCCTTGGTATATCTACTTTTCTTGAAGGAATGATGCTGAAGCTGAAACTCCAGTACTTTGGCCACCTCATGCAAAGAGTTGACTCATTGGANGAGTGGGTTGCCATTTCCTTCTCCAATGCATGAAAGTGAAAAGTGAAAGTGAAGTCGCTAAGTCATGTCTGACTCCCAGCGACCCCATGGACTATACCCTGCCAGGCTCCCCCATCCATGTGATTTTCCAGGCAAGAGTACTGGAGTGGAGTGCCATTGCCTTCTCCACAGAAAATAGTTAGACAGTTTCAAAAATTTAAACATAGAATATGACCCCTAGGTATACAGAGAAATGAAAACATATGTCCACACAACTTGTACACGAAATTCATAGATGCGTTGTCACAGCCAAAAGGTGGAAATAATTCTTTGTTGTCCAGTTCATCATCCAGGGAAGGGACAAGCACAGAGTGCCACACCCATACCATGGAATATTATTCGGCCACTGTATGGTATCGTATGTGTAGTCGCTCAGGCGTGTCTTGACTCTTTGCAACCCCATGAACTGTGGCCTGCCAGGCTCCTCTGTCCATGGTATTCTCCAGGCAAGAATATTGGAGTGGATTGCCATGTCCTTCCCCCTGGGATCTTTCCAACCCTGGGATCGAACCCAGGTCTCCTGCATTGCAGGTGGATTCTTTACCATCTGTGCCACCAGAGGATTTGGCCATAAAAGGGAATAAAAACCTGTTACAACATGGATGAACCTGGAAAACCATCACACTAAGTGAAAGAAGCCACTCACAAAAGATCATATTATATGATTCCACTCATATGTAAGGTCAAGAATAGGGAAATCTATAGGAACAGAAAATAGATTGCCTAGGGCTGGGAGTGGAAGCAGGAATGGGGAGTACTGTTAATGAGCCCAGGATTGTTTCTTGGGTCATGAAAATGGTCTAAAATTGGTTGTGGAGATGGTTACACAGCTCTGTAAATATACTAAAAACCATTCAGTATACATTTTAAATGAATGAATTATGTGGTATGTGAGTTATATCTCAATAAGGCTGCTCTATATTTCCCAACTGGACAGGAGTAGGGGGACTACGAAGGGTGAGAGTGTCTGTTGCAGTAGTTCAGAGTGGAAATAAGGAAAGTCTGAGTCAAGGGTGTGGCTGTGACGGGGGAACACTGGGGGGCGGGCCTGAGTGTGGAGACAGGGTCGAGCCCACAGGTCTGCGTCACTGGTTGTGTGCGTGTGTGTTGTTGTTGAGGTAATAACAGCTGGTATTTATTGAGTACCATCTATGTGGCTGGGTCCCCTGGAACTTTTCCTTTATTCCTCACTGTCTGTAAGAAGGATATTGTTTTCATTCTGTGAAACTGAAGCACAGAAGGACCAAAGAACTGCTGTGCCAGGATGACACAGGATGTGGTGGAACTGGAATTTGCACCAAGGGGCTCAGCTGGAAGCCTCATTCCTCTAACTTCGCCACCCCGGCACCGCGGGGGTTTCTGGGTGAGAGAGTTGCAGGAAGGGGCGTCTCTGTCTGAGATAAAGAATACCAACAGAGGGGCTAGGATTTGGCGGGAACGGGACAAGTTCAGTCTGGGATGTGATGAATTTGAGATGCTTCTGGGAAACCATCGATATTCGATATTCCGTGGAACAACGGGTTAAAGAAACAGGAGCATGAGAGAGAAGAGGCCAGGAAATGACAGATTTCCGCACCTTCGACGGTGTCTGTTCTCCTCGGGGGTGGAGGGGAGCACATGGAAGACTCTGTTCCTGAGAGAAGAGAGACGAGAGCAGAGATCTGAGGTCCTGGGAACTGCGTCCTGGGAGCAGAAGGGGAGGGCGGAGGTGCGAGCCCGCAGCTGCGGTGGGAGCGAGCAGCCCAGACCACTTGACCTGCCNGTTTACTCAAACTCATGCCCATTGAGTTGGTGATGCCATCCAACTATCTCATCCTCTGTCATCCCCTTCTTCTCCTGCCTTCAGTCTTTACCAACATCAGGGTCTTTTCAAATGAGTCTGTTTTTCACATCAGGTGGTCAAAGTATTGGAGTTTCAGCTTCAGCATCAGTCCTACCAATGAATATTTCAGGACTGATTTCCTTTAAGATGGACTGGTTGTATCTCCTTGCAGTCCAAGGGACTCTCAAGAAACTACACCAAGGAACATTAAAATTCTTTGAAAGTTTAAAGGAAAAGATATAAAAGGTATTTTTCTCTGTATCACTTTGATTTTAGTATATGTGCTGCCAAAGCAAACACTAGGTTTTTTAAATATTAGTAGTTATTGATTTATAAATCTTTGAGTGTTTATCTTTGACAGAAGAGTTATTATCCTGCACATTCCAGATTTTCTATAATGACCTGCTATATAATGAATTGTGTCCCCCCAAAATTCATATATTAAAGCCTTAATCCCCAATCTGACTGTATTTGGATATAGGACTCCTGAAGGTAATTAAGGTTAAATGAGGTCATAGGATCATGTTCCTAATTCAATAAGATTGATTGTCTTATAAGGAAAAGAGACATCTCTATGCAGAGGCACTGTGGAAAGTCCATATAAGCACACATTCAAAGAACAGCCATTTGCAAGCCACAAATAGAGCCTTCACCAAAACCTAACTGTGCTGGCACCTTAATCTTAGACTTTGAATCTCTACAACTGTGATAAAATAAATATCTGTTGTTTAAGTTACACAGTCTCTGGTATTTTGTTATGACAGCTTAAGCTAACACAACCCTATATTTATTTTACAACAGTACAAAATAAGTTTGATATCAGGCATACTCATGCTATAGTACTAAAAGTTTACATACTTCTGCATTATTTTTTTCAATGATTTGATTCAATAGAGAAAAATGTCTTAAATAAGAACTGAGGATAATACAATGATTGTTAGAACAAATAATCAGAAAAGATATAAAAATCAACATCTCTTCTTCTTCCTCTACTTCTCCATTCCTCACCCCAAATTCACACTAAAGTATTTTTCTTAAACACAGGTTTGGTTACTGTATTCACCTCTTTCCCCCTTGGATCAGCTATTGTGATATTTATCTGTCTGTTGACTCTCTCAACGGAGTGTGAGCAGAACTTTCTGTGTCTCTACTTAATAATTTTTTGTCTGCATTTCTAGTTAAGTATTAAGGTCAGGAAATATTTCTCATTCATTTAGAATCCCTATATATTTTCATCAGTGACAATAATGTTGTTCAGGCTAATTTATTACTTCCCAAGCAGTAGGACAACATGTTTAACAAGGCTAACACAGACCTGCTTTCTCTTTGGACCTTAATTTCCTCATTTGTAGAATAAGTGTATGTACATCTGAGGTTTTATTCAATGTTAAAGTTTTGTCTGGGTCTAGCCATGACTCTCCATTCCTAAGAATCCTTAAGCAGTTTCTCTGTTCTTCTCAAACGCCTGTCTATGTTCGATGCAGGATGCAGGATGCTTGGGGCTGGTGTACGGGGACGATCCAGAGAGACGTTGTGGGGTGGGAGGTGGGAGGGGGATTCAGGATTGGGNGGAGGGAGGCGGGGAGCACAGATCTCTGCGAGAACCGCTGAAGACAGCCCTGCAGGCACCCAGTGGTGAGAGAAGGCGAGTGTCTTACACGGAATCCTCCAGTCCCAGATGCCTCCAGGCACCAGCCCAGCCTCTGTCTTTGTCCGCGATGTGGAGACTCCGGGGCGGGGGAGGCAACCCCCGATGCTGGGAAGACTGCAGATGCCCGCGGAAGCCAAGAGCGGGAACAGCGGCTGCGAGGGTTTCTGTTTCACCGCTTTGGGAGCATATTAAGCTGAAGTTTGAGGATTTTTTGAAACTGTAGAGTATATTTATTGTGATGCAAAATTAGTTGTAACAGGGTTTGGCCAAAGTTTGGATTCTGCTCAGAAAGCCATTGTCGTGGTTTTTTTTTTGCCTTTTCCCTGATGCTGGGGAAAAGATTGAGGGCAGAAGAAGGAGGCGATAGAGAATGAGATGGTTGGGTGGCGTCATCAACTCAATGGACATGAGTCTGAGCAAACTCCCTGAGTTGGTGAAGGACAGGGAAGCCTGGCATGCTGCAGTCCATGGAGTCACAAAGAGTCCAACATGACTGAGCGGCTGAACAACAGCACAGGAAGCCAGCCTGTTCCACTAGCCCTTCTTGTTTGTCACACTTGAGGAAATCCGATCAAAGGTAAAAGCAGCAACCACAGCCACAACAGCTGGCCAGCTGCCACAAATCATCCCCCACCTGCTCTTAACCTCTCCAAGCTCCTTTCCTACGCTGCTACCTCCAAACACCGCACACAGGACGCATCCTTGAGGACGCTTCCGTGTCACCGCCTCTAGTTAACTGCTTGCTGAATGGCCGAATGACCCACCCACCTGGGAGCAACCACCCCAATAGTGCTTCCACATAGAAATGAGGGTCACCTCTTCCCCGGTGGCTCAGCTGGTAAAAAATCCGCCTGCAATGCAGGAGACCTGGGTTTGATTCCTGGGTTGGGAAGATCCCCCGTGGAGAAGGGAACAGCTACCCACTCCAGTATTCTGGCTTGGAGAATTCCATGGACTGTCTAGTCCATGGGGTCACAAAGAGTCAGACATGACTGAGTGACTTTCACTTTCACTTTTCTCACTTCTCTTTATGACCCCCATGAGGACTCCAACCAAGTTGTTTTTTCTATTTTTTTTAGTTAAAGATGCAGAACCTCTCAGAGTTGAATAGCTAATCAGCATCTATAGGGTAAAAGTGACAGAAAGTATGGGTGTCCTCGCGCCAGCTGGGGTCTTTCACAGCCCTGCTGTGAACCGTGGCCTCTGCAATGGCCCAGCTGGGGAGGTGATTCTACTTCTCCTTTGAGCCACTTCTCTTGAGTCCAGCTGTCCTTGAGTGTTTCTGTGGGGACAGCAAGTAGGGGCTTCCCCTACTGCCCTGAACTCACTCAGAGGGATGGACTGCTTTTGAAGGACCTGGAGGGCTGATCCCCTTCTCCTTCGTCTTGCATCCACTGTTTATTCCTTATCTTTTCACGTCTAAGGGTGTTCACTGGGGTCTGGAGGGCAGGGGTGCATCGGACAGAGGCCTAAAGGGCTGTATGCAAACACATTCAACCTGAATGAACCAAAGAGAGATAAAACAAACCTTTAAAAAAAATGAACTCCCTTAAAAGAGTCCCCGGTGGCTCTGTAGCCCTGGCTGCTTCTCTCAAGACCGCACGCTCTGCTTGGTGGGAGCAGATATCCTGCTGGAGACTTCAGGCAAACTTCCTGCTACTCTGCTGGGACCATGTGGCCCTCCTTAGTCTCTGCCCGCTGTGCCAGTCTGGGTTGCAGAGTCTTGGGCCTACTGGGCTCCCAGTCCAGGCTAGAAGAGACCACAAGAGCCAGAGCCAGCAGGAGGAGTCTGGGCCCCCTCCAACCGATGCCCCAGCCAGGGCCCCTGCTGCCAGAGGAAGAGCATCACCTTGTTATGCGAAGACCAGAGTAGAGAAAGGCCTGGCCCCAAACCAGCCCAGACCCAGCAGGTCAGTTCAGCCCTCTGGCTCTCAACCCTTTGTCGGGAGTGCACTGAGGGAGGGGAAGGCGCAGCAGAGGGGCACAGCTGCAGAGATGCAGGGGGGTCTGCCACTCAGAGCAGGAAGGGGCTCAGATTCAGGGGACCCCCGTGCTGGCAGAGAGCAGAGGCTAAGTGGGCACGGGACCCAGTTGAAGGGAGGGTCAGGGCGGCAAAGCCTGGATTACTGACCTGGGGATCACATTATTCTTCCCTTGGTGTCTCCTTCAGCATCCGTACAGTAGGTGCATGACCCCTGCCCTGCCATCTCATGCTCCAGCCTTGACCTCAGCCTTCTCACCTCTGATTCTGCCTGCCCAGCCCTCCTCTCTCAGACCAGTTCCCGCTGTTCCCCCAGGCTCTGGGGTGGTGGAAAATGCCTTTCCCCCAGCTTCCACCTGCACAGAATAGGCCAGTTCACCCGAAGAAACACTAGCACTACCCAGTTCCAGATGCCCTAGAAAGAGACTGAACGGCCAGCTGGGCTCATGCGCACCTAGGCAGAGGTGTCTTGTTGAACCACAGGTATTGACCCAGGACCAATGTGGCAGAGCGGGTAGAACGGCTGGAGGCAGACAGTTGGCTGTGGCTCGGGGGCTTTGGAGGATGCTCCAAAAACACGTCCAACCTGAGATGCCATCTTACATCGAGGGATGCAGGAAGAGAGCCAATGAGCTGAGGCGTGGACACACCGAGCGGCAGCAGCTGATGCGACTTTGAGTGTGGCGTCTGTGGGAGTCCAGAGTCTCACGCTCTGGAGCGGTCCAGCTGGAGGTGTGCTTCTGGGAGCATCAGCCTCCGGGAGGTAAGTAAGCCATGGGGAGGAGATGGCCCACAGCTAGAGGGTGGTGAGCGGGGGCTGGAAACGGGCAGTGAGGAGCGCCAAGGATGAGACTGGCAGGAGACGGAGGAGGGGAGGCAGGAGAGGCAGGAAAGCGAAAAATACAAGGCAAGATGGAATCCAAAGGAAGAGGAGAAAAGGGCTGGTGTTATTGGAGGTCAGGCAAATGAAGCAGAAAGGGTGAACAGCTGGAAGTGGGTGTGAACCAAAAAGATGTGTATAAGAGACAGGGGACAAGCACAGAGTGCCACACCCATACCATGGAATATTATTCGGCCACTGTATGGTATCGTATGTGTAGTCGCTCAGGCGTGTCTTGACTCTTTGCAACCCCATGAACTGTGGCCTGCCAGGCTCCTCTGTCCATGGTATTCTCCAGGCAAGAATATTGGAGTGGANTGCCCAGGGAGGGGTGATGCTGAATCTGGAGGGAGAGGTGGGTGATTCCCGGGTGGAGAAAGGATGAAGTCCAGGGTGAAGAATCGTTACATGCAAAGACACAGCAGGAACACAATGCATTGGGGGCACCTGAAGCAAGATGGAATTGGCAGTGAGTGGGGTGGGGGCGGCATAGGGGTGTGGGAAGTGGAAGTGAAGAGGGAGAAAGCAACCACACCTGGAGAGGTGTCTTAGGGCAGGTTGAGTTGTCCACATCTTCTGTAGATCAGGGTTGGCAAACTGCAGCCCACGGCCGAATCTAGCCCGCTGCCTATTTTTGTAAATAATGTTTTATTGGAACACAGTCTGACCTAGGCTAGAATGGCAGAGTCTACCATATGGCCTTAAACTGTGTGCATTTGACCCTCTACAGAGACAATTTGCCGCCCTCTGCTGTAGACAGTGTTTCACCACTGAGCAAGAACAAGAGGATCAGAGACCTGGCCGCCGCAGGGTAGGCAGAGGTGGGGTGAGTGAGACTAGAGACAGGTGGAGGGTAATGGGCTGTGGCTGCCATCCTGGTGAGAGCTAGTGCTGACCTGAGCTAAAGCAGTCAAGGTGAGGGGGCTTAGCTTTAGGCAAAGCTAATAAGGCAAATAGGCAAATTAAGGCAAATAAAATCCTTCGAGATAGTCTGAAGCACTGGGTTGAAAAAGTTGTTGTTTAGATGCTAAGTCATGTCCAACTCTTTGTGACTCCGTGGACTGCAGCACA
>SJYV01030657.1:0-33540 GCA_006410875.1 Neotragus pygmaeus
GGCTGTTGCCTGTAATCAAAGAAATGGGGGACACACAAAATCTTTGTTCTCAGGAGACCCACGGGGCCTTGCTCAGCATCATTTCCAAACAGTGACAACTGCACTTTTCTAGGCCTGTCTCTTATACACATCTATAAAGTAAAAAAAAAAAAAAAAAAAAAAACCGGTATAACCACTTTGGAAGACAATTTGATGGCTTATTACAAAAGTAAACATACACTTACCATGTTATCTAACAATCATGCTTCTTAAAATTTACCCAATGGAGTTAAAAGTTTATGTCCACACAAAACTTGCACATAGATGTTTACAGCTGTGTTATTCATGCTTGCCAAAACTTGGTAGCAACCAAGTGTCTTTCAGTAGGTCACTGGATAAACTAGTTTGTCTAGGCAATGTAATGTTGTTGCTTAGTCATTAAGTCACGTCCAACTCTTCTACGACCCCATGAACTGTAGTCCACCAGGTTCCTCTGTCCATGGGATTTCCCAGGCAAGAATACTGAAGTGGGTTGCCATTTCCTTCTCCAGGGGATCTTCCTGAGCCAAGGTTCAAACCTGCATCTCCTGCATTGGCAGGTGAATTCTTTACCATTGAGCCACCAGGGAAGCCCAGTGGAATATTACCCAGTGCTAAAAATGAATAAGCTATCAAGTTATAAAAAGACCTGGAGGAAACTTAAATGTATATTACTAAGTGAAAGAAACAAATCGGAAAAGTCTACATAAAGTATGATTCCAACTTATGTGACATTCTTTAAAAGGAATAACGATGGAGATGGTAAAAACATCAAGGGTTGTCAGGGCTTAGAGAGTAGGGAAGGATGAATAAGCAGAGCAGAAGGGATTTTTAGAGTAGTGAAACTACTGTTTGATATTATAATGGTAGATGAATAGCATTATTAAGTTCAGTTCAGTTCAGTTCAGTCGCCAGTCATGTCTGACTTTTTGCGACCCCATGAATTGCAGCACACCAGACCTCCCTGTCCATCACCAACTCCCAGAGTTCACCCAAACTCATGTGCATCGAAAGATACACATGGATGGTGATGCCATCCAGCCATCTCATCCTCTCTCGTCCCCTTCTCCTCCTGCCCCCAATCCCTCCCAGCATCAGAGTCTTTTCCAGTGAGTCAACTCTTCGCATGAGGTGGCCAAAGTACTGGAGTTTCAGCTTTAGCATCAACTCTAATTTAAGCTATGGACTCTGAGTGACAATGATATGTCATTGTAGGTTCATCAACTGTAACAAATGTATCAAAATGTTGCTGATGGAGGAGATTGTGCATGTGTGGAGGCAGGAATAAACAGAAAACCTCTGTTCCTTCCATTCAGTCTTACTATAAACCTAAAACTGCTTTTTTAAAATCTATGAACATTTTTAACGAACAAATCTTTTCAGCCTCAGACTAGTAGTATCTATGAGCATTTATAGAAATTAATATAAACCCTCTTATAATAAAAGTTTCACAATTTAGAACCTTAATATTCTCATTCTCTAATTTAATTTTAATATTAAAATCACTCTTTGCAAAATCACACTCAAAAGCCTAAAATCACAGAAAGGAATGTCATAATGAAAGAGATTAAGCAGAGACACAAACATTAATTTTAGGCTTCAAAGGACATCAGATATTTAAGGTAATGGTATGTAATATAAAGTCTCTGCAGACCTGTTTCTCAGCATAACAGGTGAAATTTATTTTTGAAACAACCATAATATGTCTCTGGAAATAATCCTAAGGACATACAGCAACTGAAGAAACATTTATTCAAGAAAATCTATTAAAACATTGTAAGAACAGCAAGATCCTTTGTTGTGTGAAATAGAATTTGCTTTTTCCCAACTCTTCCCAGCCCAATTCAATGAAAACTCCACTGCAAGCAGGTGCAACCAAGAACAGAGGGCTTCCTCTCCTATCAGCTTCAAGTTGACCACTATGATATCTTCCTGGGATGAGCAAGATGTCAACATTTCTCATTCTGCACCCATCTACCTGTGGCAGAGGCTAATTTTCAGGCAATTACAAGCCAAGAGATCAGGGACTCCCTTTTCTATTTAGCCCTCCGAAGGCAATGGCAACCCACTCCAGTACTCTTGCCTGGAAAATCCCATGGATGGAGAAGCCTGGTAGGCTGCAGTCCATGGGGTCGCTAAGGGTCAGACACGACTGAGTGACTTCACTTTCGCTTTCGCTAATGGGACAGAGACTCTATCTCATCCACGCTGTGCTGAGAATATGGGGGTTCAAATTACCCATGACCTGACTCATTTTCAGATCAGAGCTTCTGCAGCATGAGAACAACCTGCTGATACCACCTTCTTCCCAGCTCCTCAAGCAGGAATGTCACTCAGAAGTGGACTACTATCCCACTTCTCAGTTCCAGAGCCATGGCTCAGAGATTTTTCCCATGAGAAAGCAAACCATAAAACAAAGAGCTCTGAAGCTCTTTCCTATGACTGACTGTATTTGAAAGAGAATGTGGGGAAATTTAAGCTCAAAGGTGCTCTCAAAAGCAATGACAGTTTTAGTGGAAAGCAATTAAGAGGAGAATAGAAGCCTTATTAAGTATAAACTAAATCAGATCAGCTAGCTTATCAGAGAAAACCAGGTAATTTACCACTAAGAATAGTGTTCCTGGGATCAGGGCAAACTGCAAACATTTGATTCAAAAACTATCCCTGCAAAGAACTTAAATGAAATTGAAACTATCTGTGGGACAATCTATGCCCTAGGATATTGATGAAAACAAGAGAGCTAGCGATTTTTAACAGAAGAATTTAGCATTTGGCTATACTCAGGGCAAGTGACAAAGAGAGCCCTGCTAAAGAAACTGTCATCTGGGTGACTATGCACATGCCTGAAGCAGTGCTCTCCTAGGGAGCAACATCAGAGGTTTTATATCACAGTGGGGAGGGCAAATAGACTTCACTAAAATAATGCAACCAGTCAAAAACTAAATGAAAAATCAAACCACGTTTTAAATCACCAGTTGGTAGCTCAGCTGGTAAAGAATCTGCCAGTAATGTGGGAGACCTGGGTTCTATCCCTGAGTTGGGAAGATCCCCTGGAAAACGGAAAGGCTACCCACTGCAGTATTCTGGCCTGGAGAATTCCATGGGCTGTATCGTCCACTGGGTCACAGAGTCAGACACAACTGAGCGACTTTCACTTCAGTTCACAACAGTTCACAACATACTAACTTATATGCCCAGTTTTCCAGGGACTATTGTATAGCACATGCAACTCTGCTCAATGTTATGTGGCAGCCTGGATGGAAGGGTAGTTTGGGCGAGAGGGTGAAGGGGAGAAATGGATACATATATATGTACAGCTGAGTCCCTTCATTGTTCACCTGAAACTATCACAACACTGTTATTTGGCTATCAGTCAGTTCAGTTCAGTCACTCAGTCGTGTCTGACTCTTTGCGACCCCATGAATCGCAGCATGCCAGGCCTCCCTGTCCATCACCAGCTCCCGGAGTTCACTCGGACTCACGTCCATCGAGTCAGTGATGCCATCCAGCCATCTCATCCTCGGTCGTCCCCTTCTCCTCCTGCCCCCAATCCCTCCCAGCATCAGAGTCTTCCAATGAGTCAACTCTCCACATGAGGTGGCCAAAGTACTGGAGTTTCAGCCTTAGCACCAGTCCTTTCAAAGAAAACCCAGGGTTGATCTCCTTCAGAATGGACTGGTTGGATCTCCTTGCAGTCCAAGAGACTCTCAAAAGTCTTCTCCAACACCACAGTTCAAAAGCATCAATTCTTTGGCACTCAGCCTTCTTCACAGTCCAACTCTCACATCCATACATGACCACAGGAAAAACCATAGCCTTGACTAGACGGACCTTAGTCGGCAAAGTAATGTGTCTGCTTTTGAATATACTATCTAGGTTGGTCATAACTTTTCTTCCAAGGAGTAAGCGTCTTCTAATTTCATGGCTGCAGTCACCATCTGCAGTGATTTTGGAGCCCCCNAACATTATGTGTTAATGGAGACCAATGGGAAGCACAGAGATTCAAGCATGTGGAATGGGAACATGATATTTGCAGAGGAGAACTTTTTAAGTTACTTTCCAAAGTCCCCTGTAGTTTGATACTTCTGACCCTAACCTCTAATATTCCATAACTATCAAGAGAATAGAAATAAAGAACTGTCTCCTCTATTTTTCAACCACCTTTTCCTTCTTCTAACGTCCCCCTTCCATATCTTTTTGTTCCTAAGCATAAACCTGGCCAGAATTGGGAAGTGATTGGGTGGGGGAAAATGTTCATCTGAGAATACAGCAATGGTAACACTGTGATTTTTTTTTTTTCTGTTAAAGGTGTTTCATATTATGGAGGAAGCTAAAACACTATTCAATCTAGTAGACTACTTCGTCAGTCAGATAACATTGGAACAAATCTTCCTGAGTTTTGCTAATGTTGATAAGGTCAAGAAATAAAGCTGCTATGAGATTCATTTCTGATGCCAAAAGCTCAGTTTCTCTGTACACCAGTGCCAAATTGAATCTTGGAGACAGAGTTTTGGGTGAAGTAGAAAAGGATAGTTTTATTGCCTTGCCAGATAAAGGGGGCCACAGTAGACTAATGCTCTCATGTGTCCCAACTTGAAGAAGATCGTAAGTTTTATAGTAATTGTTCAAGGAGGGTATGATCTGTACATGGACAGTCTTCTGATGGATTAGTGGTAAGTAGGAATCAGCATCATCAACCTTCGGCTCCAACTGGTCTGAGGTTCTGCATGCTTGTGAGCAGCATACTGTCATTAACTGTTAACTTTTCCCACCTGGAGGAGGCAAAGATATTGTTGTGTGTACCCACTTATGGGGAAACAGGACCCTGCCCCAAGGCTATCCTTGACTGTTTCTCCCTGGTCTCACAAGCCCCCCTCTCTTCCCCAATTAACAACTGCTTGAATCTGCCCACTGGAACTCAAGGAAGGTCATGGAGGCTGAATGAAGGCTGTTGCCTGTAATCAAAGAAATGGGGGACACACAAAATCTTTGTTCTCAGGAGACCCACGGGGCCTTGCTCAGCATCATTTCCAAACAGTGACAACTGCACTTTTCTAGGCTGCTGCCTACAACTAGATACACAGCAGCATCTCTCTCCCTCTCTCTGTCTTTCTCAATCTCACTCTCTCTCCCCTCCCCTCTCCTTCTCCTCCTCCTTCTCTCTCTTCTCCTTCTCATTCCCCTCTTCTTCTCTCTTTCTCTGTGTCTCTGTCTGTCTGTGTGTGTGTGTGTCTCTATCACTCTGTGTGTGTGTGTACACAAACTGAAACCCTAAAGAAGAAAGTTTGCAACCTTTGATGATCAGAGTAAGTGACCTGTTGTCAAGGCTGAACTGTGAAGGGTCTGAGAATTTACCCTACCTGTAAACTGTCGAGTTAGCTTACCACAGTTCCATGAATAATGGCAGAAGACACTGGAATCCTAGGTCAAGGACACAAGACTTGAGACTTCCCTGGTGGTACAGTGGATAAGAATATATCTGCCAATGCAGGGGACACAGGTTCGATCCCTGGTCCGGGAAGATTCCACATGCCGCCGAGCAGCTAAGCTTGTGTACCCACAAACTACTGGTCCTGCACTCTAGAGCCTACAAACCACTGCTACTGAGCCTACATGCTGCAACGACCGAAGCCAGCGCGCCTTTGAGCCTCTGCTCCACAGGAAGAGGAGCCACCACAATGAGAAGCCCTCACACTGCAACCAGGAGGAATCCCCACTTGCCACAACTAGAGAAAGCCCACACACGGCAACCAAGACCCCACGCAGTGGGAAAAAAAAAAGGACACTAGATTTTGCTACTCACAGCAGTAACAGTAGGCAGAGATCATATTTGTGTCAGGTCCCCAATCCTGCCTGTTTATTCAGAGGGTTGCGTTACAGGAGAGGAACCCTGAGCTTCTGGAACTCAATTCTTCATAATGGGCAGTCAGTAAACCTGCCCACCACGTGCTCTGGAAGTAAACATTTTATTAACTGAACATTAAGTAAACCTTCCTGCTGGTCCAGAGGGAGATGCTGTCTCTTGTCAAAAGCCATTTGCTCTATAATCATCCTTGCAAAATCCTTGCAAAAAACATTCTTGCAAAACAAAAAGGCAGTTAATACATTTTCTTGAAAATCATACAGAAACACAAAAGACCCATGAAAAATTGTCTCCCAATAATATCTCCCATCTTGACTTCTAGCATATTTCCCCTTAAGTATACTACCTCATCAGCTACTCTGGTTAACCTGAGATTTGGACCAAATTTATTTGGTTCGAATTTATTTAATTCACCTCATACAGTTGTTAAGACTACTATCAGTAGGACTTTAAGCAACATGATGAGGCTAACCTACAGTATTTGACCTTAACCATGCCCCCCGGCTCTCAGAACCAACTAGCTGAACAAATCCTATAAACCAATTTAGTTAACCTTAGAAAATCAAGTGGCTTTCTCACATTTCTGTATTCACCATTTCACTTGTACTGAGGCACTGATTCATGAATAGCACAATGTAATAGTAATTACACTGACTCTATGCTGGCCTGCAAAAAGAAAATCTAGGAAAGTTCTACCACGCTAAACCACCTTGGTTGTGAGATTCTGATTTAACTGCCTTCCTAAATGCCTGCTCTCTTACGACCATCTCAAAGGAGCAAGGCAATGTTTTTTGACGGGAAGCAAGTTGATGGCTCCATTTCATACAGTGATACAATTACGTGAGTACAACTGGTACCCCAGGAAAGTTTTTCAGTCGTTCATGCCCCACAGTGGGACCCATCTCAGTCAGACATCACACAGGTTCACGGTGCCTCAAACATATCCTTCTGACCAGTTTATAAATGTTAAGATTCTCAGTTTGGTATAAATAATTGAATCTAGCCTTTGCCTTTTGAGAGACTATTTGAGGAATATGGATGCAACCCATTCACTTGTCTATACCAACAACAGAAGGCATTTAGCTGCCCCCATGGAAAGATAGAACAATGGCTACAAAAGAAGGGATGGGTAAGACGTGGGTGTTGACAAGTGTACCACATGGGAAGTGGAGCCATCCACTGGTATTTCCAGTATGCTTATCATTAATGTTAAGGAGTTACTGTTGTTCAGTTGTTCGGTCATGTCCAACTCTTTGCGACCCCATGGACTGCAGCACGCCAGGCTTTCCTGTCCTTCATTATCTCCTGGAGTTTGCTCAAACTCATGTCCATTGAGTAAATGATGCCATCCAACCATCTCATCCTCTGTTATCTTCTTCTCATGCCCTCAATCTTTCCCAGCATCAAGGTCTTTTTCCAATGAGTCAGCTCTTTGCATCATGTGGCCAAAGAATTGGAGCTTCACCTTCAGCATCAGCCCTTCCAATGAATATTCAGGGTTGATTACCTGAATATTGACTGCTTTAATCTCCTTGCTGCCCTAGGGACTCTCAAGAAACTTCTCTAGCACCACAATTCAAAAGCATCTGTTCTTCAGTGCTCTGGCCTTCTTTATGGTCCACTTCTCACATCCATACATGACTACAGAAAAAAACCATATCTTTAACTATATGGACTTTTGTTGGCAAAGTGATATCTCTGCTTTTTACTATTCTGTCCAAGTTAGTCATACTTCCTTCCAAGGAGCAAGTGTCTTTTAATCTCATAGTTGCAGTCACCATCTGCAGTGATTTTGGAGCCCAAGAAAATAAAATATGTCACTGTTTCCATTGTTTCCCCATCTATTTGCCATGAAGTGATGGGACTGGATGCCATGATCTTGGTTTTTTGAATTCTCCTCTTTCAAAGAAGATATACAGATGGCAGATAAGGGCAAGAAAAGTTGTTCAACATTGTTAGTCATTGGAAAAATGAAATCAGAACCACAATGAGATATCACTACACTTCCNTGGATGCCATGATCTTGGTTTTTTGAATTCTCCTCTTTCAAAGAAGATATACAGATGGCAGATAAGGGCAAGAAAAGTTGTTCAACATTGTTAGTCATTGGAAAAATGAAATCAGAACCACAATGAGATATCACTACACTTCCATTATAAAGCTAAAATAAAAATAACTAACAATTATTGATGAAGATGTGGAACAACTGGAATTTTCATACATTGTTGGGGGAAATGCAAATTTATACAGCTGCTTTGGAAAACAGCTTGACAGTTTCTTATAAAAGTAAACACACACTTGCTATATGTCTCCACAATTCTACTCCTAGGTTTTAACTCAAGAGAAACAAAACGTTATATTCACACAAAAAAACAGATTAAATATTTAAAGTGACTTTTTAATAACTGCCAAAACCTGAAAACAATCCAAACATCCTTCAACTGGTTAATGAATGAAGAATCAGTACATACATTGAAACAATGGAATACTAGTCAGCAAAAAAAAAAAAAACAATTGATACACTCAACAAAATGGTTGACTCTTCAGTTCAGTTCAGTTCAGTCACTCAGTCATGTCCGACTTTGCAACCCCATGAATCTCAGCACGCCAGGCCTCCCTGTCCATCACCAACTCCCGGAGTTCACTCAAACTCATGTCCATCGAGTTGGTGATGCCATCCAGCCATCTCATCCTCTGTCATCCCCTTCTCCTCCTGCCCCCAATCCCGCCCATCATCAGAGTCTTTTCCAATGAGTCAACTCTTCGCATGAGGTGGCCAAAGTACTGGAGTTTCAGCTTCAGCATCAGTCCTTCCAATGAATACCCAGGACTAATCTCCTTTAGAATGGACTGGTTGGATCTCCTTGCAGTCCAAGGGACTCTCNATATTGAGCAGAGCTCCCTGTGCCATTAGGTCCCTGTTGTTTAGTTTATACATAGCAGTGTGTATCTGCTAATTTCAAACTCCTAATTTATCCCTCCCCCACGCCCATTCCCCTTTGGTAACCATAAATCTGTTTTCTATGTCTCTGAATCTATTTCTGTTTTGTTAATGAATTCATTTGTATGATTTTTTTTTAGATTCCACATATAAGTGGTATCATATGGTATTTGTCTCTCTCTGTCTGACTTGCTTCACTCTGTATGATAGTCTGTAGGGTTCACTCATGTTGCTGCAAATGGCATTATTTCATTCTTTGTTTAATGGCTAAGCATTATGTCATTATGGGCTTCCTTGGTGGCTCAATGACAAATTCCTCCTACCAGCGCAGGAGATGTGGGTTCGATCCTTGAGTCGGGAAGATCCCCTGGAGAAGGAAATGGTAAACCACTCCAGTATTTTTGCCTGGGAAATCCCATGGACAGAGCATCCTGGTGGGCTACAGTCCATGGGGTTGCCAAAAGAGTCAGATATAGCTTAGCAACTAAAATAATCAACAAAAATTATTACATTACATGTGTTTGGTCAAAATTCTGTAGTGTAGTGGTTAAGAACAGTGACTCCTGAGCTAAGCTGTCTGGGTTCGAATCCCAGTTCTGCCACTTGCTTGCTGTGTAACGGTGGGCGAGCTCCCTGATCTCTCTGTGCGTCTGTCTCCTCATCACAGAGGAGGACCCCCCAAGCACCCATGTCATCGGGCTGGTGTGAGGATCATGAGCAAGAACCAGGAGCAGTGTCTGGCAGAGAGCACCGCTGGCAAAGCGGGAGCTATTCGCACGTCCTTTGTCTGCTCTGGATGGTTAACCAGCTTCCTGTCACCATCAAGCCTCAGTGACACATCCTCAGGGCACGTGGCTAAGGCCCCGTGACTCTGGAAACTTACGGTTATAACCTAAATGTGAAAAAACTCACTTGTACCCTAAGAAATGGCTGTTTTGGTAGGTCAAATATTGGGGGGGGAATCCCCAGTTTCATATTCTTCAACCTAACACACATAAGCAAACAGAGGTAAAGCTTGGAAAAGCAGGGGAGAAAAAGGAACAAGCAGTCTAGCAAAAATCAGAAAGGGAGAGTCAGATGAAATGTAAAATAACCACGGCTTACACAGCTGCATCAGTATCAAAGAAATGTATAAATTAAGTGCAGGATCTAATCATGTCCATTAAGCACAAACATGAGCTCAAGGGGCTGGTGGGTATGCAGACGTACATATGTGACTAAGAAGTGGGAAGAGGAGGACTTTTTTTTAAGGCCATAAAAAAGACATGGAAAGGAACCAGGGAGCTCATTCCTATGTGCACGGCTGCACACTCCTCTTTGATGCGCCGCTTTTCTTCTCTGCTTCTTTTGATCCACAAAGGAGAATCTCAACCCGCCCTCTTCACCCACCCCTCCTGCTCCTGACGTCAAGCCTCCTCCCACGCTGTACCCTCTCCTTATTCCATCTGTCGGCGACTCTCCTCCCACCCTTCAAGGTTCACCTTCCATCCCCTCTCTCTGACTAAGGCAGCCTGTTGAGGAGGAAGCAGAGAGCAGATACGTGGCCAGACTTCAGGGATTCTCCCTTTGCACTTGTACTAGGAGGGCACAGGGCAGTGAGTTTTAGCACCGGCAAGAGGTCCTGCCAGCATCTTTTTCTTCCTTTANGAGAGGGAAGGAGAGGGAAGCTGACAACAGGGGTCTGAACTGGCCAGGACTCTTTCAGTTCCAAGAGACAGAAATTCAATATTCAAACTTGCACAAGTTAGGCAGTTGAGCAGCTCGTTTAACCAGAAAATACAAAGTGGATCTACTTTAAGGTTCAAGTGGAGCCAGAGGCTCCAACGACTCCATGCTTACACATGCAAGCGTGTGACACTGTATGACTGTGCATCTGTGAGTGTGTCTGTGGTCACTCAGCTTCAGTCTTTATGTTGGCATTCTTTCTTTACTTGGCCAAGCACACATTATCTCACCTTAGCAACTCCAAAGGAATGAACCTGTCCCTTGTGCAATATCTGCTTCAATCTCAAGGAAGGGGGGTCTGAACCTGCTTTGGTCATATGGCCATCCTGTAGCAATCACTATTTCCAGAGAAATGGAGTGTTAATAGACCAAGCCTAAGTCACATGCTCACCTCCTGGCCAAGGGGTAGGATATAGCAACACCTGGAAAGGGGGGAAAGGGAACACTACATAGCCTAAATTACCAGCTATCAAGCTCACTATGGAGACTTTCACGTTTTAATTCTACATACTCCCATTTCCTTGAATTTATTATTTGAATATAGTCATGTATTACACATATGATTTATTTTTTAATTTAAAAAGGAAGAAAATACTAGAATGCAGTCAGAAAGAAATCCTAAGGTCTAAAAAGTTCAAGGTGGGTGACTTTAGAATTAAGTCATAGAGAAAATAAGCTTCATGTATAAATAACAATCTGCACTTCCAAATCCTGGACACTTGGCCAACATTTTAACCACCAGCCAGTCCTTATCAAACCAAGCATTAAAAAACAAACAGAAAATAGAGAGAACATATTTTAATTAATTAGCAATAATATGTTGATAAGAGGAAGAGAAAAGACCTCCAGGAGGTCTATAAAGAGAAATTTTAAGAAATTAAAATTAAGACAGTACATGGCTTCCAATAGAATCTGAAAGCTCTTTATGTCCTCTCTCACTTTTCTCACCTTATAATCTTAGCAGTACATGCGGAAAAATTCTGGGTCAGTTTTACTGAAGCCAAATAATCACTTTCTACCAGTTTCAAATACCTAGTCTAAAGGTGGTAACAAACCATCTAAACTAAAACAACTTATAGTATCTACTCCTAGAGACATTAGTAAAAATTTCTCCTTTAACTGTCTCAAGAGCTACCATTCAAAACTACAAGTTTTTTTCACAAATAAATTTAATAATAAAATCCCCATTTAGACTGACACACAAAAACAATTCTTCTTTATTTCAATGACTCCAAGCAGGACCCTACCAGTTCTAGTACTCGGCTCTGAAGAAAGCCAATTTTGCTCTACTGTAGTGGGGCAAAAATATTTACTATCACTGAATATGCATTTCTTGCCCACATTGCCTAGTTCCACAAGTAGGGCCCTGTGACTACTTTTGGCCAGTGGGTTATAAGAGGAAGTGACATGGGTCACTTCAGGGCCAAAAGCATAGTAACCAAGGAGGTTCCATGTTCAGGTATTGCACCAAACACTGTACTTCATTATTTTAACTACAGAACCCCCTCCCTCTTTTTTTTTTTAACATTTTCCAAGGGACGATGCTACAAGTATCATTTCAAATCCTAGAAATCTAACTGAAATTCTATTTCCTGCAGGAACTCTACCCAGATCATGTTCCTGGCAATACTGGTAACACACTTACATGTATACTACAGTAAAGGACTTGAAATGCACTGTGGTTCTGGCATATATAACTAATGCAATAAATGGTCTCTACTTCCTATTATTTACAATGTGGGTGGTAAGAAAGGACACACATCAAAAGAGAAACAAGTATAAATGATAATAAATTTCAAGAGAGTGCTAAAAATAAGTGCCAGAGGAGTTCCCCATACCTCATCTGGCAACTAAGTAAACTAGTTAGTTATATACTCCCTTATGACATTTTTTTGTATTCACGTATGACTGAAAGCAAAGGAGACTCCCTACAGGAATTATAATCTCCCTGAAGGACAGAAACTCTAAGATACAACTACCTCATGGTGCCCTTTCCATTCAAACAACAGGAATTCCATCAAACTTTATCTTCTATTGAGGAGAATGTGTTGAAAAATTAAAACAGAAAAGCAGTATTCCTCAAGATATTAGGAATCTGTGTCTCCATCAAAGCAAAGGAGAGAGCTGAACACACACAAGGTTTTCTATTATCCAAGGCAAGTGGAGCAGGACACTGGAGAACAAAGAGTCACCAGGTTACCCCCCGACTTCTGAACACAGCCCTTGACAGCCAACTTCTTGTGCTGGAGGACTTACAAGCCCTCTGAGCAATATCTGATTTCCAATTCAATTTCCCAAATACTCTGAAACCAGTAAAGAGGATTCCTAGATATGTTGTATGAGTATTCCAGTGTGTTAGTCACTCAGTCATGCCTGACTCTTTGCGACCCCATGGACTGCAGCCCCCCAGGCTCCTCTGTCCATGAGATTTTCCAGGCAAGGATACTGGAGTGGGTTGCCATTTCCTTCTCCAGGGGATCTTCCCAATGCAGGGATCAAACCCAGTCTCCTGTACTGCAGGCAGATTCTTTACTGACTGAGCTACAAGAGCATACATACAAAAAAGGCCTATTTCTCTAAGTACATTAATAAGTACTTTATAAGTTCTATCATGATTTAATCAATATAATTTGTCAAATATTTTAATATCTACAAGACATTGCAGAGAACAGAATATAAAACATGATCCCTTTTGCCATTCTCATACCCTAATTTGGGAGACGTGACGCATGAAAACAAAAAACTCCAAAGTATAAATGCAGTATAAAGTGTCAAGTTAATAATAAAGAAAATAAATATTAAAAGAGTTCATTGAAGGAAGAGATTATTTTCAAATTTTACAGTCTGAACACTTAACAAGCAAGTTGGAAACTGAGCTGAGCTTTAAAGAATATGCAGAATTTAATAGGATAAGGGAGAACATTCCAGGGAAAGGAAAAATAAAGGGTGGCAAACAGAGAAGCCCAAGGGATGTATAAGGGACAGTGCTGACGATTTCACTTTGAGCAGTTCATTAGGGGAGAGCAGCAGCAGCAGCAGCAGCGGGAAATGAGACCAGAAAAGCAAGTTGTCTGGTGCCAGACACTGGAAAGCTTTAAATGCCAGACTAAAGAACTTTATCTTGACAGTAATGAGGAGCCATTGAAGGGTTTAAACAAAGTAATGCAATGAAAATAAAAATTAGGATGATTGTTCCAAAACAAAATTTAGGACAGACTGAAGAAGCAACTCACAGGGACAGTGAGACCATTCTGGGGTACTTTAACAAATATCAGGCCTAGATTAGAATGACGACAGTGAGGAAAAAAGGAACAGATGTAAAGAGCTGATAGGACTTGGAAAGTGTTTTTAGCATATGTCAAATCAGATCTTAAGGACTCTGAAGAGCTGAGATTCAGATGCTACAAAGAGATTAAAACCACAGCAACTGCAAATTCCAGCCTACCCAGCAGGGTGTCCCTATACATGAATTGATACTGGGCTCTTCTATACATTCATACATTGCCATCTCTACACTCATACAAAAGATCCACTCTTTTTCACTGGGATTTTAGGGGAAAAAGTGGAAAATGATATCTAAAAGCTGTTAAGTGATAAAGGCCAGGTAGTTGTACAATAAACAGATAGGAGCTCAAACAACTGTAAAGGCCAAAGGCACTGCAATCACATCTATTGCAAAATGGAAAAACAGACTGCAAATCCAGTCATACTGCGGGCCTAAGTAATGACATCAGATATATCCATTAAACTTGGCAAAAGACTAAGACTGGATGAATGGAGTTATTGAGGTCCCAATCCTTAACAAAAGAGGTTCTTAACCTTTGGGGAGGTCACGGACCCTTTGGGGATCTGATGAATTTCTCTCCAGAGAAGACTCATGGAATTTTGCATATACATAATTTCAGAATGTTCAGACACCACTCACCCAAAGCCTATCTAAAGACTCTTAGTCCATGAATTCCAAGGGTTCTTAAGAACTCTTCCTAAAATTGGTGACTAAGAATTGACTATCTACTATAATAAGCATATTGACTAAAAATGATCTGACTTAATAGGGCATGTATAATTATTAGTGTGTCCTATGTAATAATTACATATGTTGTACTATAGGTATCTATGTGATAAAAAATACTATGTATGCCAAAATAAATTAAAGCAATAATAAGGTTTCCAAAGAGATATACAAAAATGTAATAAATGTAACTTAAACACTTTTAAAAAATGGTATGTATGGTAAGTCATTTTACATGTTATGCAACACTTTTAGTTTAATGGATATGCTTATAACCATGGAGCAGATAATGTATGATTAGGGCTTCCCTTGTGACTCAGCAATGCGGGAGACCCGGGTTCGATCCCTGGGTTGGGAAGATCCCTGGAGAATGGAAAGGCTCCCCACTCCAGTGTTCTGGCCTGGAGAATTCCATGGACTGTAAAGTCTATGGGGCCGCAAAGAGTTGGACATGACTGAGCGATTTTCATTTTCACTTTCATACACAGTACATATTATGTAAGATGAAGCACATTTATCAATACATTTTGATTAGGTAGATCATCGAATGCCCAAAATACATAGCAATGGGATTATTTAGAATATACTTATATGCAGTACTAGTAGAGCACATGATGATACTGTTTCACTGTTCATGTGTAATTTTTCAAGAAACAGTTTGAGTAGAATTTCCACTTTGGGTGCTGATGGTGGAGAGTTGGAGTTTCTCTTAAGTTCGAGGAAGAATGTTATCCTCCTTTACTGATTTACAAGACCAGAGTAATAAATACTTACACTACAAAGGAAAAAAAAGAACCCCTCCTACGTAACTGTGGTAAGTATTTTTACCATATACTCCACAGTTAAAAAGGTTTTAAATGAGAAGCCATATAGGTATATTTATTTACAATATATATACATTGCTCACTAGACCAATAAATTATGTGCCTTATAAAGCATACATAAAAATGGAAATATAAAAGAATGATGCTTATTATAATAAAATTTACCATTTTTACACATTTAATTTACCTATTGATGACACAGCTTGTGCTATCCCTAATAAATACTATTAATACTACCACCATTTTTGTTAAGAATAACATGTGAAAAGTCAAAGTCACTCAGTCGTGTCCCACTCTTTATGACTCCATGGACTACACAGTTCATGGAATTCTCCAGGCCAGAATACTGGAGAATTTTCCATTTCCCTTCTCCAGGGGATCTTCCCAACCCAAGGATCGAAATCAGGTCTCCCACGTTGCAGGTAGATTCTTTACCAGTTGAACCACAAGGGAAGTCCAATAAGAGAGTGGCCCATACGAGGAAAAACATAATGAACACTAAATTACTTTTTAGTTTTGCTTTCACATTTTGTAATATAGCAACTTAAAAGTCTGGTTCTAAATTCAGTTCATTTTCATAATAGGTAATTGTTTTATTTGGTTTTAACGGTAATCATAGCCCAAAAACATACTTCACAAAGACGCATAAGACAAAGGGAAGAACTGTGTCACACCCGCTGCACTGAGTAAACCTTCACATGATATTCAGTCTTCAATCCTGTTCACCATTTATGCAAAAAGTCTTTGCTAAAATTCAGATAGTGCATTTCCATATTTCCTGATGACAATCAGTTGCTTTACTAACTAATCAGATAGTAATGCCTTTTTAATTAATATATTCCCAGTTTTTACTGGATTTTTATACAGGTCAGAAAATTCTGTTTTCAAGTTCGAGTGTACATATAAAAATATTCTTAAAGTTTTAAGATCATATCATCTTCAGCAATTAAATCCAATAATGATGGAAATAATTCCAAATATCAATTTTGGATGTTTAGAACTGGAAATATCCAAATATCCATTCCAAATAACTTCTCTTCATAACAGTGGATTTCATCTTGAAAGGCAGTTACTTTTCGGGTCACTGTTATGAATTTACCAACCATCCCAAAGCGACAGATTAAGTGTATTAATTTTCATAAATATCAGCTAGGTAGTATACAATTCACAGACACCTGTGAGAGGAAAATGTCAGCAAATTTCAGACATTTGTATCTGAAATTTGTGTTTTCGTGAAAGAAAAATTAGTAAGGCATCTTCAGATTAGACAATGCTTAAGTCCTTTGTCTCAAGATGACCAGTTAAACTGGATGAAATATTTCATAAAAGATCTGCATGGTGACTTCCTACTGCAACAATACATGTTAAGAGTCTACTATTTAAAATAATAAATCTAAAAATCTAATTACCCAGGCTCCCATGAACTAAAAAACATCACAGCTGACTGAAAATAAAGAATCTTTCAAACAGACCTCTAGTATTTCCCATTTCCCAGATAATTTTATATAAACCCTACTGTAGACAGCACTGCTCTAAATGTGCCTGGGCTCCCAAGGGTCAAAGCTCTCCATGAGTCCCTTCCAACCAATTTTCCTTACATGCTCTCAAAGTTCAAAGGACTTATCCTTAAAGGTAGTCTAATTATATTGTATCCATCTCTGAATCACTACCAGTTGGCAAAAGACACAACTGCAGCACATTCTGTGACACCAGTTGTCTTCAACACTGTTCCCTCAGTGTAATGTTGGCTAGCGATTCAGTCAAATAATAGACAGGGCTCGAACAAGGTCCAAGACTTTTCATGACATATCCTGCCTTAAATCCTTTCTGGAACATGGCAGGGCATAAATAAATCAGTAAAATAAATCATGAACTATATTGAGAGCCAGGGGCTTTCAACTTGCATGACCAATCTAACTTATACAGTGACATATATTTACATAAGGAGATGACATTTTTACACTTGAAAAACAAGTCTGCTGCATCATCTTAAGAATGCCAAATGATAACACACTGTTTAAAGAAATAGCTACTGGGGGGGGGGTGAAAAGCACAAGCCAGTGAAAAAGATTTTGTACTAACTTCTACCAAGAAAAGGGAAAAAAAAAGTCTGTTCTCAAATATACATAAAAATGAGTAAGTTCCCAGTGTGGTAAGCCTTACATATGGAATCATTTCAAAAACTATGAAAATATAAAATTTGGGGTGTAAAACCTGCCAAAAAAAGATCCACGTAGATTTGGAAAACTGGCACTTTTCATTTTCTTCCAGATCTACAAACTTCACTGTTCCTCACCACCTCCCTCCATTAAAATCCTTTAATGTCTTACAACTGCACCCAGAACATCTGGTTCCTTCTCCCACTTCAGCTGGTGCCACCTTCCTGCTTACACTTTTCCCCTTCATTACTCCCAAAATAACCCCAAGCTTTTCTGTCCTTTCATCTTTGCTATTTAATCTTCCTGAATATTCTGCCCTCCTCCTCCTCACTCACAGAGAAATCATCCCCTGCCTTCAATGTTCCCATCCAACAACAAGCCCTCCACGAAACTTGCTCTGATCTCTTTTAAATGAAAATAATTGCTTGCTCTCCAGATTCCTCAAAGTGTACTATTTCAGTACCTCTCTCATCACACTCATCACATTTAATTAGTACTACAGGTATTTGTGTGTCATCTTATCACCTCTCTTAGGTCATAATCTCTGTAAAAACAGGATCTATATCTTATCATTTAACTTTTCTGTGTTTTCACAACACAGCACCTTGAACAAAGTAAGTACTCTTATAACTATGTCTTGAATGAATGACTGAGTACACCCTTAGAAATTCTAAAACAGATTTCCTGTACCATCTGGAATGGAGAGGGAGGCAGGACTTAAGATTCTGCAGAACGAGTATCTTTTCCCTAGTTTCCTCCAAACAAACTCAGCACAGTAAAGCCAGTATTACACATACAGGTATTTCCAAAGGCAAGGACACTTCATCCTTCAACTATTTGGTCAAATATGGTGTGATTATCTGTATATATACAAACACGCTCACAACAGAATATCTTCTGTTAAACAACTGAATCTGTGCTTGATAATAAAAGCATGTAAATATTTTAACCATATAGGCAAACTAACAATGCAACATATTAAAGCTATCAGATTAAGACCAACCATTCAAAATACAAGTGGAAACACAGAGAATGACCAAGCAATTTATTCCAAATGAAAAAAATACCCTAAGCTCTAGCTATTCAAATACTAACAAAACTTGAGAGGCAGAATTGTACTGCTAAGACTCCAAACCAACCATTCAAAGATAAGCTAGACCAGAAGCACCAAAGAATCAACATTACTAAGTACAAAGGTGAGATCAGAAACAGCATGAAAATCTTAAAGTGATACTTTCATTAAGTAACTGCTTCCTGGCTCCTGGGTCATCAGAAAGCAATGGAGACTACAGCTGTCTCTACTGCACATGAAGACCACAGAAAGGACTCCAGACAAGAACAGAGGGGTACAAAGTGGCCAACATGCTTGGAGAGAAGCCAATTTAGAGGTATGTTGGAGATTCCAGGTCTAAAGACCTGGACTCAAATGTCATCCTTAATACCAACAAGCTGTGCAATCATATAACAGCCACTTAACCTTCCTTATAAAATGTAACATGTAGAGCAAGCATGATACCTGGGTACAGTGTGTCTCAATGTGTCTCAGAGACAGTCCTCAATAAATATTTACTGGCTTTAAAGGGTGAGGGCCATACAAGAAAAGCATATATTTCTCTCCAGGCACTTCTGTGCTTTTTGAGAGAGATCAGCCTTAATTAATTTCTGATTAATACTTTATTATAATATCTGACAGCCAACTTTTGGCCAAAAAACAAAAATACTCCTTTCCTCCTACCTTACACATTACTCAAAATCTTATTAAAATTTTAAATCTCTTTGTAATAACTTTCAAACACAAAGAGTAACTCTCATTAAGAAGACTGGGAGCTGAATACCTGGGTTCCTGCCCAAGTAAAGACATTATGTTACCTACCCATGAAAATTAACATATTTGTCTGGCCTTAGTTTTCTCATCTATAACATTATTAACAAGGTTATTCCAAATTACCATTAAGGCCTCTTTGCTCTAAATCTTGTGGTTCATGCTATCCCAAGGATTTTCTAATCTAATTAGGAAAACCCATTCAACATACACTAATAAGAAAAACTCTTTCAAAAAAATAAATAAATAAAGGAGGAAAGGAAGAAAGGAATTTATTTATAGAACAAACTGAGTAATTGATGCTAAAGGAGTGCGATAAAAATCAAGCTTTCGAGAGAACACACCGGCTTTGACTGTTTTTGAAGATCAAAAGATAAAGGAAACACTTTAAATAAAGAAACGAAACATGTAAAATCAAAGAAGCAAGATATCTACAAGTGATTATAATACTTTCTTGTATAGTGCTTTACAATTTACAAAGCATTTCTGCATACACCATCTGCAATAAATTTACTGGAAATGAGAAGTATTAGAACAGTTTAAATGATTTACATTTGATAAATTTGTCCACAGAGTGTCCATTAAAAACAGTAATATCAAAAAATTTTCAGCAAAGAATTTTTTCATCATTTATATGTAGGATGAATTAGTCAGGCAAATGCATGCAGGCAAACAATTACAAATCTACAAATCACAGAATTTCAGCACAAGAAAAAATGTGAACTCAAACCAACGTGCTCATTTAACGATGAAGAAATTCCTTTAACGATAAAGGCCCACAGAGTTCATGTGACGCTAATTACTGTATATGCAAAATGACAGGACCAGACTGTAGAGGCAGAAATAAACAGAGAAATCCAAGAAATTGTAAAGAAAAGAATCAAATAATCTGATGATGGATTAGATAGTGATGTGTTTAGGATATGGAATGTAGAATAAAGTCTTACTACGTTCCAATATTATCTTCTTATTTAACATAAGCTAATTTAAGGAATGCAACAATATGAGCTTAAGTACATTATTCCGATTTTAAAAATGAAAATCTGAGGTTTACAGTGGTTAAATAACTAGCACAAGGTTACATCCACTAAGAAGAGCCAGGACATCATCCCCTGTCTGAAGTCAAACATTCATTCTCAAAAGAAGCTTAAAAATTGCCTCAAAGTTACAAGCCAGGCAAAATTACAAGGCAAAAATGAAGCACCGTTCTGGAAACATTGGATAATTCGATGTTATCAGAATTCTGGTCCTGTTAATAGGTGTATTTCACCTCTGTACTGGCACCTAGTGTTATCCATCTGGCCTGTGCTTTCCTGATGCTCATGTCCAGTACTTACCAATAAAGCCCAACTTCCCCACCCTCCACACTGAAACATATCCATGGGGAGAGATTGCTGTTTAGTCACTGAGTCCAGTCTGACTCTTTGCGACTCCATGGACTGCAGTCCTCCAGGCCTCTCTGCCCATGGGATTTCCCAAGGCAGGAATACTGGAGGGGGTTGCCATTTCCTTCTCCAGGGGATCTTCCCAACCCAGGGATTGAACCGGTGTCTCCTGCGTTGCAGGCAAATTCTTTACCATTCAGAGCCTCCTGGAAAGACTGGGGAGAGATTAGATCAACTATATCTAAGATGAGGGTGACTAGACTGATTAATCTGAAGTCTTCTACAACTCCTCCAGTGATTGCAGCTTCACCTTCTAAGTATGACAACTATATTAAGCTTTTCTAAAAGTCTGTCATTTCAAGGAACCTCAGCGGTACCGTGTTGCAGATGGGGAAATGGAGGAGGACACACAGATATACAACAACCCACTCTACTTGCATTTCAAGAATTGGACTTAAATGTTGGAATCAGTGTTTTATAATAATTCTTTTTCAACCAAGTATCTTGCAGAAATATAAAATAATCATTGGTACATTAATCAAAATATGGTGCACCCACAAAACATCATCTAGAATTAAAGGAAAAAATCTGCATCTCTTCCTTAAACTAAGCAACCAATAAAGGCACACAGTTGTTATTAGGCTATTTTATGACCTTTGACCCCATATGGTGAGAGGCACAAAACCTGACTAAACCAAAAAAGAGAGAAAGGAAGGTCTGAATTGACTAGACCTCATCTCTGATGTTAAGAAAAAAGGTCAGAGACCACACGATCCATCCTTAGTGACTAATAACCAAGAGCTAAAATATTGATTAACCTGGGAAAAAAGCACTAAAGAAGTCCTTTCCTAAAGTCTAGTCTGTCCCACTTTTAGAAAAGCTATATGAGGTGGGGAGATATTTGTTGGTTCTGCAGCCCAAACTAAATACAGTGCTCTGCTACTGAACTCCTGAAACATGTACTTCACCCAGTCCCACACTCTTTTGCACCAATATTTGGAGGTAATGTAAAAAGGAGCCCACCACACGTTTCCAGACCTCTGCAAGAAAAGCAGCTGATGGCCCCCTGAGAAACCCTGACTATCATAGGTAGAAAGTGCAAATCAAAGGAATAATGAGCATCTTGGGATTTCCTCTACCCGATGACTAAGTAGATTCTATTCAGTGGTGTGTGCCTGTGTTGACCTACCAAACTTGCCCTAAAATGAAAGCTATTTTAGGCCATATGGTTTAAGACCAACCAACCCCAAAAGATATGTAACATATTCAAACAATGTGGAGTCCCTGGAGGATAGGCAATAAAGACAAGCTAAAGTGAGGAATGAAGGTAATATCTAAAAGAAGGTATGTGAAATTGATGACAACAGAGATGTTCTTTAAAAAGAATTATAAATCATACTGTGATATATAGTCCAAAAGAGAAAAGATTTTCAAAGAATGTCCAATATCCCTTTCTTCCCCTCTCCAGCTTTCAGCACCTCTATGCCGCCCTCATCACTTACTCAACATTTAGTCCTGATAAAGACTGATCAGTGGATTAGCAGGATCAAGAGTACATGAAGAGAACATTCCATCCTGGTAACATCTTTAAATTATTTAAGTGTGTTTACCACTCTTTCCTATAGAGTAAAAGCATGAAAATCTGTGAGTGCTTTCACAATATGTACCAGTCAGCACCAGAGCAACCCAATCCTCTGCCCACCAAAAGATTAACACATACAAAGAAAACAGGAAATTCAACAAAAATTAAAGTTTGACCCCAGAGTCGCTCAACAGTTACACTGTCTTAAATATTGGCAGTATCTTTGTACCACACCCACTTCATGCTACCCTTAAAGCTTCCTGGCATAAGCAAGTTCTTAGGATTATACAAACTGCTGCTTCTGTTTCCAGCCCAGATTTCTAGAAATGAAACCCTGGAATTGAAGGAGAAAGAAAAACAAATGTTGGCAGAAAGAGGGAGGAAAATGCATTGTCTATATAATCCCAGTTTAAATGGAACAATCACCATTAGTCCCATCAAGCACTTTTTTTCAATAAAACCACTTACCCAAAAATGCAGATCTAAAATACTCCCTTGGCTTAAACCACACAAAAAGCAATTTAAAAGATACAATCCTACAGATTTTCTCAGAAAGAAATGAAGAAAAGATTAACTATAAACTATGTAAAATTCAAATTTTGCACCTTAAAAACCAAACTTCATCATGAGTTAACTAAATGAAATAAATCATCAGTGCAAAACATCTACAAAAATCAAACAGAATGCCTGTTCTTATAAGCAGCACCCCTGCTTTTTCTCTCCAAACCATATATTCCCTATTCAGGCCCCCTTTTTGATCCACTGTTTCCAAAGCATAAATTTTGAATAAGAAACAGAGGGAAACCATTTCCAAACCCAGTTCACAAAACCAAATTAGACCCACAAAGTACAGGAGATACAAAAGAAACATTTGCAGTTGCATGTAGTTTACAACAAATAGTTCAAGGAATGCCCATTTATTAAGCTAAAATCAAATCCCACTGCTACCTTTAACCCAAAACTATTTCTAGTTCAGGAGCCAAAAGACCCAAGCAAATACTTTCTTTTCACATTATTCTCAACATGAAGAAATCTGACCCCCTTCCTACTACATCACAGCTTCTGTGAAACAAGTTGAGAGGCCCCTTTGGCCAACTTTTTTTTTTTCTTTTTTTGAGACTAACCTTCAACCAATTCCAGAATTGAAGACAAACCTCAAATTTAACCCCTGAAATCCATCCTTTCAGCTGTAGAGTATAATCTAGGCTGCACCGCAGCAATGTTTTATACAGACACTTGAAGATTTCTTAATCACTGAAGTGTAAGCCTCAGCCCTCACAAATCATCGCCACAGAGATTACTCTTGGCATCAACAGAGGGTGCCGGGCCTGCAATTCACTCAAGAACCCTTCATTCACCACCATCATACTCGACATTAAAAATTCACCATCGCAAAAGAAAATAAAAAAGTCACCTTCTCTGCAAGGACACCTGCCTCTTCAACGCCTACAGTGAACGAAGAAAGTCAAGTCTGAAAAGCTAAGAGATCCTCCAGCTTAAAGTTTTCCTCCCCACCAAACTCTGCAGCCACAGGAGCACGGACTGTCCTTGCCACACACACAGGCTTTATTGTCAAACCCTCCGTCTCCCTCTAACACCGTCAACTGAGGCAGTGTCTGCAGTCCATGGGAGTGACTGCTTCAAAAACAAACAAACAAACAAAAAACAACGTAGCTGGGTAGTAAGAGCGGGGATCCTGGTGTCCGGTTTCTCCCATTACTCTTCCAAGCGACTAGGGAAAGGCTCGAGTTCAGTCGAGCTGACCATTAACCCATCCCACCCCTCAGTCGTCCAGCCGACGTGTCTGCCCCGCTACTCCCCACTTCCTACGTCCTTTCAGCGGAATCTGACGACGGGGACCAAACCCTAGACACAACAGGAAAAAAAAAATCTCACTTATCCATCCCACTTCTGCCTTCGAAATCCCTCTGTCTGGAGACGGGAAAAGCAAGTGCGCGGGGGGTAAAACAGAAGCGCCGTCGAAGGCTGAGGCTTACGGGAAGGCTCGCCACGGTCATCCCCATTTCGCAGTCCCGGCAAACGAAGACTCGGAGAGGTTACCCGGCTTGCCAAGGTCACCGCGCTCGCCCGGGCCGAGGGGCGCCCGCGCCGACTTCCGGCTCCCCCTCTCGGCGGCGGCGGCGGGGAGCGCCCGCGGGCTCGGGGCGCCGCTCCCCACGCCGGGCCGGCAGCCGCGAGCCTCGCGCACCCTCCGCGGATGCTCGCCCGGTCCGCGCTAACTAGGGCAACTGGGAAACCCGGGCAAGCCAAAGTCGCTGCTGCAGCAGTTTCCCTCCGCGACGCAGCCCCCAGCTGGTGCCCGTGACAGCTGCGACCTCCGCCCCCTCCAGCCGCGCGAGGCCGAGGGAGAACTCGGGGAAAGTGGGAGGGGGAACGAGCGGAGAGAAAGGACTCTCCACATGCAAGCTTCCGCGTAGAAGTCTCTCAAACACTCACACCACTACTATTCAAAACATTTTAATTTTTCAAAAACAAAACTATAGTTCAGTTTTTATTTCCTAGATAACCCCAGCCTAGACTATTAACTCCAGGACAGCAGAGACCTTAGTTGTACTGATTTTCTAAGCTTCCGTCTCACCCAGGTGTATCCCCGGCGAGGTCTGGCAGTTAGAGAAGCGAATTGATTGGACAAGGCCTGTGTCCTCATGGAACTAATGACCCGAAGCCTAAGTCTCTGCAGAAGAGCAGACAGAGGAAGGCCTTCTAAAGCCGCCAGCTTATACGGAGCGGGAAGTACTGCCGTTCGGATGGCTTGAGCCCAGACGCCGCGGGTGGAATCCGGAAAACCCTACTCTTTCATTGGACAGTCCGGATCGGGAGAATCCAAAGTGGCGGGGGGGGGGGGGNTTTTTTTTGGCTGTACCTTCCACAGCTTACAGACTCTCAGTTCCCAACCAGGGACTGAACATGGGCCACAGCAGCGACAACACCATATCCTAACCACTAGGCAGCAGGGAACTCCTGCCATATTCTCAATTACTGGGTCTTAGGTGTCCCCTGTAATCTCCTGTTACAGAATTGTGAGTGGAGAGAAACTCAGACACAGGCTGGGGGTATTAGTTTCTCTGCTCTGTAACGCCTTATGAAATTTTCATGTGCATACAAATCACCTCAGGATCTTCTAAAAACGCAGATTTTGATCCAGTATGGGATCCGAAAATTCTTCACTCGTAACAAACTCCTAAATGATGTTAATGTTAGTTTCCCAATCATGCAACGTAGCAAGGTACAAGACTATAAGTCCTTGAAGGGCAGGGATCGTGCCTTAATCTTTCAACATAGTGTCTGGCACAAACAACTTCTTAGTTAATACTCGTGGAAAAGAGCACAGAATTTTCTTTCCCCATCAGTCACGTGAGGCTTTCCTGACAGCTCAGTTGGTAAAGATTCTGCCTGCAACGCAGGACACCTCGGTTCCATTCCTGGGTTGGGAAGACCCCCTGGAGAAAGGAAAGGCTACCCATTCCAGTATTCTGCCCTGGAGAAATCCATGGACTAGTCCATGGGGTCGCAAGAATGGGACTGAGCGACTTTCACCTTCACGTTCTCAGCAGTCACGTGACTCTCCACATGCAAGCTTCCGCGTAGAAGTCTCTCAAACACTCACACCACTACTATTCAAAACATTTTAATTTTTCTAAAACAAAACTATAGTTCAGTTTTTACTTCCTAGATAACCCCAGCCTAGACTATTAACTCCAGGACAGCAGAGACCTTAGTTGTACTGATTTTCTAAGCTTCCGTCTCACCCAGGTGTATCCCCGGCGAGGTCTGGCAGTTAGAGAAGCGAATTGATTGGACAAGGCCTGTGTCCTCATGGAACTAATGACCCGAAGCCTAAGTCTCTGCAGAAGAGCAGACAGAGGAAGGCCTTCTAAAGCCGCCAGCTTATACGGAGCGGGAAGTACTGCCGTTCGGATGGCTTGAGCCCAGACGCCGCGGGTGGAATCCGGAAAACCCTACTCTTTCATTGGACAGTCCGGATCGGGAGAATCCAAAGTGGCGGGGGGGGGGGGTTGCGATGTGCTGTCACAGAAGTAGTCCGAAGATTACAGAGTGGATATCCAGGCCAAAAAGAGAACTAAAAAAGCGTTAACTTGAATTATCTTCTAAATATTCCCTTACGAACTGATACGTTTCCGTCTCCTATGTCTTGGAGGAATTGGACTGGCCCAACCTCCACGGAGCAGTAGAGCGCAGCCGGTAGTCTAGAGAGTCCTTCACGTAAGAGACGTGGGAAAGAGTGTCGCGGGGAAAGCTGGGCCCCGCCGCTGTCCGCCACCATCTTGCTTTCCTCCAAGGCGGCAGTGACCGCGGCTCAGAACAATCTTGAGGAATGAAGCTGTTAAACAGAGCCGGGGCCCTCTCGGTGAGCACAGCTGGCGGGCTTGGGGAAGGGTTGGAAAGCAGATGGTCGGCAAGGTCATACGGACCGGACAGTTGCCTGGTTTGGGGCCCCTGGGCGCTGGGCTTCGTTCTGCCCTTCAGCTGAACCCTGCGGGCCCGCTGGGCTCCAGGCTGGGTGGGTCAGGCGTTGGAAAGCCCGCTCATGCTCTGAGCAGAGGAGACCTAATGCAGGAAAACATCGGGGTGTGGGGGGGGCGGGGCTTGAGAGCAGAGGTGAAGCGATTCGATGGAGACACCTTTGAAGGTCATTGCTGCACTTGCGTGCAGGTGAAGGAGACCGCGAAATGTGGGTCGCAGGAGGCCGGTGTAGACCTAGTCCCCCATCTCTACCCTATCAGCTGCTGCCTTTGCTTCTTGGCATATCATGTGGCATCAGCTGCTCCAACTGTTAAGCGGGCTTAGGAGTAAAATCATAAGAAAAAAATGAGCTAATACCTGTATAGCATTTTTCAGTGAACTTGGAACTTGATTGTTACTGTCGTGTCCTGGCTGCATAAAGTGTGCTTTTCTTGATCTTATTTTAATATTATCCAGGGAGGGGTTCTTGGTTTTCCCTTTACAGCTTCTTAAGGCTCCTCCTCCATGTCCAAGTGACACATAGCTGTCACTTGGGGAAAACTCCAGTATCAGTATTATATCATTGTTGACTGGTCGTTATCAAGAGGGGACAGTTTCAACCTCTTGAGTTTAAAACAACTCTTCGTGGCCAATTTTGCCCCCAGGGGACATTTGGCAATACCTAGTGACATTTTTGGTTGTGACAACCTGAGGGGTGGGGGAGTGGTACTGCTGAACATCCTTCAGTGCTCAAAGGTACCCACAACAGAATTATCCAGCTCAAAATACCAGGAGAGTCTAGGTTGCTAAGTAACATAGCAATCTACTAGAAGGTTCTGAAAAAACAGGGAATGGAGTTTCCGGGTACTTGATATTTAAATAGATAAACTATGAATTATGCAAATGACCATGATTTGGACTGTAATTCTCTTAGCCTTCTTAGCACCCCAAACCAGTGATTTTAATAATCTTTAGAGGGAAGTCCAGTTGGACTGGCAAAAGACCTCATAACCTCCTCCTCACTCATTCCATCCTCACCTTTCAGTAGAAAAAAGAACTCAAAGGTAACAGAGTTGAAGAGGACCGATGTAAACAAATTGCAGTAAGCTTGAAAGCAATTGTTGTTTCTACTTACAGCACTTACTTAAGAATAAATTTATACATCTTTTGTTATTAAAACAAAATAGTAATTGTGTGGACAGTTACTAGGATAATTCTTTGCAGCAGGTTTGAATGGAACACATTATAGAAAGTACGTTATCAACAAAGTGACACTGCTCAGACACATTTGAGAGGAGAGCACCTGAATCTACCTTAGCGACTGATGTGCCCACATATCTTAAATTTTTTACTTTCTGGAAAAATCAAAAGCTAGAAACACTAGTAGAGTTAACTGTACCACACCCAGCGAATGAAACTGATGATAATAAAGCAAAGCTAATTGTAATTTATAATTTGAAAGTGCTAAGGAAAATTATGACCAAGCTAGACAGCATATTGAAAAGCAGAGACATCACTTTGTCAACAAAGGTCCATCTAGTCAAGGCTATGTTTTTTCCAGTAGTCATGTATGGATGTGAGAGTGGGACTATAAAGAAAGCTGAGCACAGAAGAATTGATGCTTTTGAACTGTGGTCCTGGAGAAGACTCTTGAGAGTCCCTTGGACTGCAAGGAGATCAAAGTCCATCCTAAAGGAAATCAGTCCTGGGTGTTCACTGGAAGGATTGATGTTGAAGCTGAAACTCCAGTACTTTGGCCACCTGATGCAAAGAGCTGACTCATTTGAAAAGACCCTGATGTTAGGAAAGATTGAAGGGAGGAGGAGAAGGGCAGACGACGAAGGATGAGATGGTTAGATGGCATCACCAACTCAATGAACATGAGTTTGGGTAAACTTCAGCAGTTGATTGATGGACAGAGAAGCCTGGCGGTCACTTGGTCGCAGAGAGTCGGACACGACTGAGGACTGAACTGAACTGAACAGCAAATGAAAACTAGGAACCAACTTTTCGATAGTACAGCATTGAAGCTGAATGCATAGCCAGCAGCCCTCCTGGACAACATGAAGTAGGAACGATGCAGCCTCTGAGGGGCTCTTTGGGAAACTCAGGCAGCATGTTCATTTAATCCTGGGAATACTAAGGTTTAATTCTCAACATCTCCACTAGTAATCTTATGATCCTTAGAGGTAATCAAAATTAATTCTGTGGCATTGTATATCATTTGCCAAAAAAAAGCTGAATAAAATTACACATTTTCAATCCATTATCTGACGTTTAAGAAGATCCTTTCCCATGGCTGCATAGTACATTTTGAGAATCTGCTGTGGGTGTACCTATAGTTAATCTCAGGGTATATTAGTCAAAGAAGATTAAAAAAAAAAACCTTTAGTTGTGTAGTCTTAATGTAGCACAAAAGAGAGTGAAGATACTATGGGAAATACTTGGGGACTTGGATGACGTTTTCTTTGATATGCCTTTTAAAGGTTACTAAAATGATTTAAGGGAATGAAGTCATTGGAAAGTAGACTAAAAAGATGAGACTCTTTAGTCAGATAAGAGAAGCAGTAATGCTAAAATGTATAAAAAGGTATGAATGTGGCTATTCCACACTTTTTGAAAAAGTTCCAAAGCATTAGAGCCTAGAAAGGACCACTTGGAGCTCTAATAAGGTTGTTAAAAGGTAAAAGAAAATGCAGTGAATCTTTATATAAGAAATGAACGTGTTCAACTCAGCGTTCCTTCTAGCTCTACAGATCACAAATAGAGCTTTAAGAGTGGCATGGGTAAACTGGTGGGTTAGTTAATATGTTAATCAGCTGAATCCTCCCATGGAGTTTTTTACCACTGAACACCCACTATTGCTTGGCCCAACTCAGATACAATGCACTCTCCTTTTGAGAAATGTGGTAACCTGTCTTTTTTTTTGTTTAGAGATTTTATTCCCTCAAAGTTGCTCCTAAAGCTAAAGCCACAGCAGCTCCTGCAGGAGTGCCTCCACATCCTCAGGACCTTGAGGTTAGTCCCCCTGAGTTATTCACTGGACACATAGACGCCTTACTGTTCTTGGTAACATAAAGACATTCATCACATCCCTGCTTTATTTTATATACAGTTTACCAGGTTACCAAATGGTTTAGTGATTGCTTCTCTTGAAAACTATGCTCCTGCATCAAGAATTGGTTTGTTCGTTAAAGCAGGCAGCAGATATGAGAACTTCGACAATTTAGGAACCTCTCATTTGCTTCGTCTTGCATCCAGTTTGGTAAGCATCTTTACTACTACCGTGTATTTAGAAATCTGTGATATCTTGGTCCTACAGAGAAGAACAACTAAGAGCAACACCCGTATGTTAGTTTCCTGGAGCTGCCATAACAAATTACTTCAAACAGTCTGGCTTAAACAACAGGAGTTTATCCTGTCACAGTTCTAGAGGCTAGAAGTCAAAGTCATGGTATCAGTAGAGCCATACTCCCTCTGAAGGCTCTAGGAAGAATCTTGCCTTTGTCTCTCCCACAGCTTCTGGTGGTTGCCAGCAGTCCTTTTCATTTCTTGGCATGCGGCTGCATCATTCCAATATTGCCCTGATTTCATGTGGCCCTGTCTGGCTGTGTTTCTGTGTCCAAATATCCCTCTTACTGAAGGGCACTCTTATCCAGAATGACCTCATTTTAAATATTTACATCTGCAAAGGCTGTTTCCAATCAGGGTCACTTTTGTAGGTTCTCAGGTAGACATGAATTTGGGGGATCAGTTTTCAACCCAGTACAGTCCCCTAATATAGCATGAAAAATCACAGGATACTTATCATAGAGAAGCAGTAAATTAGTGCCCATCCAGATGTTCATGCTAGAGCATAAGAAATCAGTAAAAAGACAACATTTTAGGATGGTGAGACACATGTACATCCATGGCTGATTCATGTCGGTATATGGCAAAAACCACCACAATATTGTAAAGTAATTAGCTTCCAATTAAATTAATTAATTTTTTAAACAATAAAAGAATCATGTACCAAAAAAAGGACATTTTTAATTTTTAAAAAGAAGTGCCAGAAATTGAAAGAAAATTATTTTTTCCCATATGCAAATCTCTTTCACAATAGATTGATGAATCCAACAAGTATGTATTTGATATAAAAATCTATACTTGTGCTTTTGGGTCAACTTTGTTGGGTATTTCTTAAAAGGAGGCAGTATTTTTAGTTAGTGTTCCTTTTGAATTTAATGACAGACGTTAGATTTTGACATAAAGTGATGTTTGGCAAACTTGGCATTAAAAACTACCAAAAATGGTTGTTTTTTCTTTTCCAAGACTACAAAAGGAGCTTCATCTTTCAAGATAACCCGTGGAATTGAAGCAGTTGGTGGTAATTTAAGGTTTGTTAAAAATAAGTAATCAGAAATAGTGAAAACACCAGAAGATGATCAGTTGTAAAGGAACTTTTTTCTGTTATCAAGGTGGTTAACAGTTTCTTAAGGCACAAGAAGGAAAAGACTGATGAATTTGAATGCATAAATGTAAAACATCTTTATGCCTGAAAGTAAAAATCTAAGTAACTAAAAGTAGGTATTTGCAACATATGTAATATGGAGAGGATTATTTGGAAAAATAAAGAACTGCAAATTAGGAAAGCAACCAAAGAGTAAATGGATAGGAACAAAGATAGGGATAGGCTGTTCCCAGAAGAGGCCAGAAACAGTGATCTTTACTTAGAATCAACAGTTCAATACCATTTTATACTGCTGGTGGGAGTATGAGTTGATACAGCTACTTAAGGAAAGAATCAAGAAATATCAATTAATATTAAAAATGAACATATTCTACAACCTAACAGTTTTTAATCCACATGCACAAAGGAATTCTTTATATTGTGACTGGAAACAATCTAAATGCCTGTCTTTAAAGAGCTGGATAAGTAAAGTATGATACAATAATGTACTGGGACTACTACAGTTAGGAATGAACAGCAGTTAAGAAATGAATTCAGTCTGTATCAACATGGCAGACTTAACAAAATGTTTTGTGGAAAACAAGTTTTAAGATTTTTTGGAAATAGGAGGAGGTTTTTTAACAAAATAATATGTAATGCTTATAATTATGTTTGTCTCAAGTGGGAGAAAGTGTGAGAGCCTGGGAAGGATACAAAGATCTTCAACTTTAAAATTGCCTTTTCTTTTTTAAGTTGTGGTAAAATATATATAAGATCAAATTTACCACCTTTAACATGTGTAGTTCTATAATAAGTGTCATTGAGCAACCATCACCACCACCCATCCCCAGAATGTTTTCATCTTCCCCAACCCAAACTCTGTAGCTATTAAACACTACCTTCCCTTCCCTCAGCCCCAGGCAAGCAGCATTCTGTGTTGTTTCCATGATTTTGACTAGGTACCTTATATCAGTGGAATCAAACAGTATTTGTTACCTTTTCATGCTGACTGACTTCACTGAGCAAAATGTTTTCAAGGTTTATCCAAGTGTAATATGTCAGGACTTTCTTCCTTTTTGTCAAGTTGAAATACTTAACTGTTTTCTTATTTAAGATTTTATTTAAATAAATACTTAAAATCTTTAGTTGACTGTGCACATTTTTGTTCACTATTACTTTTTTATACTTCAAAATATTTTTTCCAAAAGATTGATTTCATGAAGATATAAGAGAAAGCTTATTCTTCTGATTTAGATAATTCACTGTAATTTATTTTTGACTCAGCGTGACTTCAACAAGGGAAAACATGGCCTATACTGTGGAATGCCTGCGGGACGATGTGTGAGTACCTGTGTGTGTTTATTTAGAAGATCTGCTTTTAAAGAAATACTTAGCTGCTCAGTTCTGCTCTTTTTTTTTTCAGTGTGTCATGACCTCTGATGTTGGTTTTGGATTATTATTCACAAACTGCCTAAAGTTGAATAAAAAGCATTAGTTATGTAGAATGGATGTTCGTTTTAAATTTTTGACTTGTAACTCTGAGCTTCATGTCTTCTGTAGTGATATTCTAATGGAGTTCCTGCTCAATGTAACCACAGCACCAGAATTTCGACGCTGGGAGGTAGCTGCCCTTCAGTCTCAGCTAAGGATTGACAAAGCTGTGGCTTTTCAGAATCCACAGGCTCGTAAGTGCACTTTTAGATTATATTCTGTTGTTTCTAAGATACTGGGATTTCGAGAAAATCAATTTTTAGAGGAATAAAACTGCTGTTGAAATTATTTTTCTCCTTGGGTTTGAAAATAACGTTTTCCAAAAATTTGTCCACTTTTTAAAACATTGTTCCTTTCTAAACATTGGTATTGTTGATTATTTTTCATCATGTTAATATGTAAATTTATTACAGAATCCATTTGTTGGTTGCACTGGATCTTCCGTGCTGCGCGCAGATTTTATCCAGTTTGGGGGAGCGGGCTTCTCTTGCTGTGGAGCATGGGCTCCAGGCCCACAGGTTCAGTCATTGTGGCACACAGGCTTAGTTGCTCCTCGGCATGTGGAATCTTCCCAGAACAGGGATCAAACCCATGTACCCAGTATTGGCAGATGGATTCTTAGCACTGTGCCATCTGGGAAGTTCCCTGGTGTTTTTTGTTTTTTAACAGTCTTCTATCTTTAATTGGAGGATAATTACTTTACAGTATTGTGGTTTCTACCTTAAATCAACATGAATCAGCCATATGTATATATATATATATATATATATATATGTCCCCTCCCTCTTAAACCTCCCTCCC